>VZTD01004013.1:273883-295489 GCA_013397725.1 Rhagologus leucostigma
AGCGGACACGGAAGGACAGCGGGCACGGACGGACAGCGGACACGGAAAGACAGCGGACACGGACGGACAGCGGACGGCAGCAGAGCCCCGGACCGCAGCAGCAGCGCGGCGCTCGCCCTCTGGCGGCCGCAGCCCGCAGTGCGCAGCGCGGCTCTCCCCACCGGCCGCACGGACAGCGACGCGCAGGCAGAGGGAGAACAGAGCCGAACAGCACTAAGCGGTGTTCTACCCTTTCTTTAGTTACTATTTTACCCTTTTTTGGTTAAAACACGAGCTTTGCACACACTCTGAAATGGCCACAAATTGTAAAGAACACGAATCCTTTCATTTTCATACTTCTGTAAGACCTTAAGATACATTGAGGAAGCCAAATTAAGGCAAAGAGTGTTCCTCTTGATCACTTAAACTTTATGCTTTTGAATTTCAAGTCTGCAACTGAAATTGGCTTTATAAAAAGCGAATACTTATGACGTCATTTAAATGTCACTGAATGTAGCACAGGTTAAGCAAGCGGAGTCCAGACACAGGCAGTGGTGACTGTGGCATGAAATGAGGAAAACGAAAACAAAGAGGAAATAATAAACCCTCTATTTATCACAGGCAGCAGCATAAGAGGGATCTAAAGAGGAGAGTTTGGTTTGTCTGACAGTTTTATCTGAAATTAAAATATATTTAACTTTTTATAAAAGGGAACTGACAGCACTTCTGCCTGTGAGGGGAGATTTCAGAAACCTGAAGATCATGTTTATGAAACAGAAAGTGAGGGCAAAATCTTTGCTAAATCAGGAGCACTGTTTCATAAAGTCTCTCATTTAAAGAGAGACATTGCTACATTGCTATAAAACAAGGGGTATTTACAAGGCAAGAGTGTTGACCACTCAATACTTTGCATTGCTACCTATAATTCAAATAAGAAATATTTTAAAATACATCTTAGGGTTTGTCAAGTTTTTCTGAACATCAAGTCCTGTTTTGTGCTGCCCATTTGAAGATGTTTATAGGATGTGTAGAGATCAAGAAATCAAAAAACAACAAAAGCATAGTCCCTTAATTTTACTTAGATCCTGATTCTGCATACGGAAACATACAGAGACGAAAAATTTCATTTTGGAACTCTAAATATTTATGTGTATGTGTCTCCTGCAGCAAGAGCACCTCAGAAGGAAAGTTCTTAAAAATTGAAAGACACATTAAAACCCAAGCAGAACCATTTCATAGCTGTTGCTTATACGTAGTGAGGTAACAAGTTAATGCACAACCAAGGACTTTTCCTAGTGGAAGCACAGCTCTCCTGATCAGAACTCCTTCATGCAGAAATGCAGGATGTGTGTTGTAGAAATCCTAGATTCTCCTAAATTCAGTCATTTCCCTTTTCAGTACCTGCTTCATTCTCCCCTCTTTCAAGAGAAGGCATCTGGTGTTAGACCACAATCACTGTCCCACAAAGAAATAATTCCAGTATTGACAGTTACAGCTCTATATAAATATACGCCAATAAACGCATTTGGGTGAAGCGTGGCAGGTAAATAAAGATGATGACATAATGGTGCAGGCACTATTTAAAGCAAAAAGGGAGGGAAAAAGGCTGCATAGTGGCTCTCAATAAGATTAAACATCCTTCTCCTAAGGAAGGAAGTGAACCAGAACTGATCAGAGCTGGAGTCAGCGAAGTTTGGGAGAACTGCATGTCTGTGAGGAGGGTCATTCCAGTTCTCTTGGAAATCGATTACATTCCCCAGCTACCTACTGTTATATTGCACCAGGATATTATTGTACAGTCTTGCTACAGAGCCCTCCATTATAGAGCAGCTCTATTGGCATTTCAATGCTCAATGAAGGCTAGAATTGCCACAGAGGTTTCAATTAAAGAAAATTCAAAACGAAAATGGAGAAGGAAAAAAGAAGAAAAAAGGCTGGGTTGAAAGTTTCCAGCAAAGGTATTTATGGCTGTCTGTCACCTTCTCTTTTTTCTTCCTGTCTCCTGAAGGGAAGTCTAAAGCATGCATTTAAACTGACATGTGTTTTGCAGAATTTTTGGGAGGAACCCTAATGTCATCATTCCAGTGGTGTAGTAATAAATAAAAAATAGATATCCTTACCCATTTGGTATAAACTCAGCATTGCCCAGGTTAGAAGGGGGTAAACTACATTTACCTGTATTCCCCCTTGGCTGTATCACTGCAGGATGCTACTAAGACATATCAAAAGTAGTTATTCCATCCATAGGAGGCTGTAATCACTATTTTTCCTAACTCCTAGTCTGGTTCAAACACCCCATGGTACCCACCACAACTACACAGGACTCCATATATCCTTTTCTAAACTGAACAGCCCAGCAGAATGGGTGTTTACTGATTACTTTATAAACATAACCATACAAAACCAGAGCACTCTGTGGACTAGCAGAGAACACAACTGCTTGAAAAATATGGCCTAGGTTTGCTTCTGCTAAGGTTTGATATTTTTAATGTTTTATCTGTTGTATTTATGGTCTGAACAAATTGGGTTAATTGCTTTATTGGCTGTACCAGACCCTATATTTGAGTTCAAGATTAACATTGCAGCCAGTTTCCAAGGTGATGGCCATTTAATTATTGTTTATGTAGAAGTGATTAACTAAATGCCAAAAAAAATCCTAGCTAAAACTTGAAAACAAGGAGGGTCTGTAAAAAGCTAAACAAAAACGTAAAGAATTCAGGCGAGCATGTGAGTTCCTGTCTATAGGGGGGTTTAATTCCCTTAAACAATTTCATGTCAAGAACATCTTGCTGTTTACAAGGAATTTACAAATCTTTAATTGCACTTTCACCATTCAGTTATATTCTTTAAAACTTTCGCCAAGACAGGTCTGGAGTGAGAAGCTGACGTGGAGGGCAACAGCCATAGCTGAGAGGGTTCTTTTAATGCACAGGTCTCTCTTTAATCCTTTTTTTTACATCTTGATTGCATTTCACAATAGCAACCAGGCACTCCAGGCAGTGTTTTTAGGGCAATTACTACAATTCTTGGGTGGTCACTCTGCATTAGATTTCATGCCTTATAAAACAACATGAGGTGTGCCATAATGACTTAGAAATATACAGCCTTTCATGTCCTATTGCTTAATTAAGGAGGGTGTTTTGCAGTACAGATATTATAGCTAGTCTGTGGTTTTTAATTTTACTACACAGTAAAAGCACCCTAATTCATACCAGGAATGGGCAAACCTGCAAATTAGTGCATTTTCTGAATTAGAAAATAAGTGAATAAAACTGCAGAAAGAAAATCTAAATGTGAACACGGCAATATTAAAGCAAATGTGCTCATTTGTCCTGGGAAATATAGCTAAGTCTCATTCTGTTGATATTTAATAGCCTAACACCTTGGATTTTTTTAAATATAATGAGGCTTCGGACCCCAGACCTACAATGAGCTCTCTGTGTGCGGACTCCTGCACAAACATGGATTTCAGCAAGGCCTCCCAGGAGAGCTGTGAGCATCACTTGTGGCCGTACCGAGAACAGGGTAAAAAGACACTCGAAGGACTTGTTGTGACAACAGGGTTTTGTGGCAATTATAATTTCTGTGAGGTGGTGAAATAAAAGCCAGTGATCTTCCAGTTGCTGTTTCATTAGCATAAATGCTGTAACTTTTAAAGCTATGCTTAATTTTTTGAGAGGCACTGATAAGCAGATAAGTCGCAAAATTTGACCTACTTGAATAAATATCTATAATCTGACCAACAGTGTACTGTAATCTCCATTTCCCTCTCCCTTCTTTACAAAACCACTAGCTTTTTTTGCTGGCCATGTAAAATGACCAAATGCACAGACAACACATGGAGTAAGTGCACTCACTGACCTTCCTTTCTTCCTGTGCCAGAAGTTAACAAAAATGTTGATCCCAACCTTTACCCAAAATTATTTTGACTCCAATAATTCTCCAGATGTAGACAATGAAAAGCACAATTTCTAACAAATGCCAGTGATGCCGATGCTCTCAAGGTTCAAAGCCTGGTGTTTGAAGGCAGTGGGGCAGCATGTAATGAGTACAGGATTCTCCAGTTAAACCCAAACATTCTTTTTTAACCCACTGGTCTTTGCTAAAGGCCAGTTTTCTCTATCACTTTCCACTGGCCTTGTCTGGGCAGCTCTGTCTGCCTTATCCCTCATATAAATATACCCTAACCCACAGTACTTTTATGAGCTGGAGAAGATGAGCAACAACCACCTATTAAGTTTTGGTCAAGTTGACCAAGTTGGCCAAAAAAGATTATTGGCCAAGTTGGCCAGATGAGATTATTAGCAAAGTTGACTAAAACACCTTTCAACCAAGGCTCTTCACAGCTTCGTTGACTCATTCCAGCAGCATACTCCAAGAGCTCAGACAGAATTGTAGTTTTCATCCTGCCTTTGGAGAGTTTCAGCTCACCAAACACCTGCCTGCACCTGGCTAGCAATCACTGATGCTGAATTACTGTCCCTAGTCTGGTGGAAGCACATTCAGTCAGCAGAGAGCTAACTGCCTATCTACTGGATAAGTTCATGGTGTCATTCTTACAGCTTCTGACAGAAATCCTAAATAATCCATAACTGCCTGGTTCATGGTTTGTTGTTTTTTTCCAAGCAAATTATGCTGGTATCACTCTAGCCTGCACCGACAACTTCTGGGCATGAAAGTGTTATCCCATGGAGAATAAGGGAATTTTTCACCTGCCTGGGAGCCAGGTTTCATCCTAGGTTCCTGAAGAAGTGTGTGATGTCCCTTCTGAAAGTGAAGAAAGACTGTACTACTGCCAGATCAATTATTCAGTGCTCTTCAGTCTAAGACCTGACTATTTGGGACCATGAGCCCCAAAATTACTGAATACTTTTGAAAATTACTTTGGGCCTCTGACCCACAGCAGCCATTATCTTAACAGCCTGTCTACAGTGCAGCGAGAGGAAATATTTCCTTCCATTGACTTAAAATTTATATGCAACCTACTTCAAAGAAATACACTTATTTTTCTCTTCCCCTTGTGAAAACAGTGGGGTGAAAAATAAAATAGCTGCTCCAGTTTTATTTATGTTCTCTGTAATCATAAATATCTGCATCCAGTCTCTCTTTTACAGGTGAAACAATACTGCAGTCTCTTTTGCCAGGCCCACTTCTGCTGTCATTGTAGTCAGTGGTCAAAATTCATATGGCTATTACAGGGAACCAGTGTAGGCTGTGTGTATAAGCTGTCCTTCTACATCTCACCATCTGCACTGAAGTAAACAAAAAATGCCCTATTAACATAGCTGGAAACAGAAGGAGAGAAGGATATACCAGCATTTGCTAAATATAAAGCAATAAACAGTTGTAAAAAGTCTTACAAATAATGGGTGGCTTCTAAAAGAAAAATTTACAGCTGCACTATATGTGACTTTCTTAAACAGGCCTATGCTGAGACTCTTTTTTTAGTGATCATTGTCTTTATTAATATATTGTAGCAAATAATCTATCATATTAACAATATAGACAGCACTATAAAATAATTTAAATTATTGATAATTTTTCACTCTTGCAAGGAGAAAGATTTCATTACAGCCCCAGCCCTGTCATGGGTTGTGTGCTTGCTCAAATTTGTACGGTTTCATTTAACAGAGAACCACACAAGCCCTGGGATTTATCCCCAAAGATTTTGCTCAGGAGTGACAGGGTGAGAGTCTCATTCTATAAAATACGATGATGTGGCACAGGCTTTAAATCAGTAAAGTGGCCTTGTTTAGGAAAATACACCTAAGACGAGAAGCTGTAGGCATGTGCTTAAGTGCTCCCACGAATCAGGCTGATTGCTGTATTTTCCCTGAGGCAGAGATAAGGTTTACAGACACAGGTCCCAAATTTGGGCCAACCCAAATGTTATTTAAATGCATCTCTTTCCTCTCCCTCTTTTTGCTGAAAGAGCTGTGTTTGCCGCACATCTTATTCCTATCTGCCTTTATTAAGCTTTTTATAAATGTGCAAGAAAAAAAAAAATCAGCATCCCAGACATCTTCTTGGATTTAAGATCTTAACAAATGAGGACACAGCTGGGCTACTTGGTCTGTGGATTTTCTAGCTGCAGGATTAAGTCCAGCTGAGCTGAAGTTTATAAACCAAGTTATTGACTTTAAAAATTCTCATACCGCTTATCAAAACATAGCACATTGAAAGAACACCCTTCCCAGAATCAAATGTGGCAAAGCTTTCTCAATTATAGGCAGCCTCTCCCCATACAGCCACCCTCACCATAACCCTACTAGTCTCCTGCATCTATTTTATTTCAAGCCTCACTCTCACCTTGCTGTAAAAAAAATAGTCTTTTCTATCTCCTATCCTAAATAAGCAGGCTCTGGGCAGCAAAAGGTTGGTTGCATATAGCCCAGCACCGAAAGTGGAAACAAATCGTGCCCCAGCAGGCATCATCCTCCCCTGGCAAAGCCCAGGATGCCATTAGGTGCTACTCACCTGAAAGGATTTGTCTCTAGTCTGAAGTTAGCACAGCACCTTTGTACATTGCTTTTCACTAAAGGTCTGATCCAGCTGCCACTAAAATCAATGAAAAGGCTCCCACGGACTTCAAAGGAGTTGAGATATACAGTATATTGCCGCAGATGAAAAATACCAAAGGAAATCTGTCTTTTAGTATATACTTTCAATTTTTATATAGTCTTCATCGTAACAATGTTCTGAAGGAAAGGGACTGGAAAGTTTTCCAAGTCTATCAATGCTGAAAACTGGGGGGAAAAAAAGAAAGTTTTTGACAAAAGAAGATACTTCCCCATTCATTTCCAACTACATTTTTTCTGTCAAAAATTGTTTTCAGTAGCAAATATGTGACTAGTTTAAATTCTAAACTACAATAAAGCCAGGGAAGTATTTTAAAGCAGACCATCTTTGGAGCCATACACTTACTCATCAGTCACCAGACTTTCTGTGACTTTGGAGGCTTAATAAAAAGAAAAAAGGTCTAATATTAGTGCTTTTATTGCTTGTGTCTATAGGGAGGATCCCAGCGCCTGTCTCAGCCCAGCGCTCTGTGATAGACCTAAGGGATAACACATAGAGGAAAGAGAGGGATTTATTTGAGTACAGAAAGCTGGGCCAGAAATCCACCTATGAAGCTTTATAGATGCATATATTTAAAACACCTTTCAGCAGCTTTATATACCATTACAGTTATTGGATTTTTCATCTTTGACTTAGATATGAATTATTTAATTAGAAATTTCAATACCTGCATAACTTTGAAACCCTTCCAGTATTATTCTTATTAAAAAAAAAAAAAAAATTCGTAACTAAGAGAATTTCCCAGCAGTCAAAACTTCCACGGAAAGCAGTAGTACAACAGAGGTAGGCTAGATTATTCAGGGAATTTGGATCAGGCCACACTTTGGTTCAGATTACATCTGGCTTTCCTTGAGTGAGTGACCCAGGATTTGGTTACTGTTTTTGTGAATACAATTTACTACCAAATTATTCCCTCCGGATTCTCTGGAATCCAACAGAAAACATCTTGAAAGCATACAGACATTTATATTTTTTTTTAAAAACAGTCATTTTAATTAATTCTCTGGTTTTAAAATATTTTATAACTCAGTATCTCCAGCAGGTTTTTCTTTTTTCCCACCCCCAGCAGACTACTTTGAAGGAACCACAAGCTGCTGAAACTCTACGGAGGGCACTTGTCCATTATGGAAAGGAGATCACAAAAGCATTTCACATCCCGCTGTTCAGAGAAAGAACAAGTCTTTTTCTACCTCACATGGCAGGGTCGTGCACATGGTGGGTTCAAAGAAGAATGATGGAAAAATGCTCTGTATATCAGATACAATTATACGAGACGTATAATCGACTGCACAAACGTAACTCACCTAAGGGATTCCTGCTGACCCTCTCACAGAATGGCTTCACCTGAGGGATTCCCATCCACCAAAGGATTCTGCAGATAAAGGATCTTTCCTCTGGCGTTAACCCCTTGCACATCCTGGCAAACACATCCTTCCAAAGTACCCCAACAGAGGTTCTGGGAATTTCTGCTAAAAACCTGACGTGCCAGCGTGTGGGATGCTGGTGGGAGGCAACACAGGCACCTGAGACACACATGAAGCTCCTCCCCTGCAACCACTGTCCCCCCATCTGTGCTCAGAAGACCACTTAGAGCTCAGGGACCTGACATAGATCTACAGGATCCACTGTCTGTGATCAAATCAGTCTCACATTTCACAGCTGGCCGTCGGGTGCCCTGTCCTCCTCACATGGGCACCATCGCAATACACTGCACTGAAACACATTAGTTTGTAAATCATTTTTATTAGTGACTACCAAAATACTACTGGGAGCTGGCAGAAAACATGCTAGACTTTTAGGATTTGGCATAATTAAATGATTTTTTTTTTCTTTTTTTCCTTTTTTTATTTTCATCTCCCCAGAGAGAAACACCCCTGTTTTATGGAAACGTATCCAGCTTGCCACCAGTCAGAAAAGACCCAAAGGTCTGGGTGAACAACTGACCAGCTCAGGGCCACAGATAATGCAGTTCCCAGGACAGCAGCCTTGAAACCAGGCAGGGAGGGAATGGCTGTGTTAAAGGGGAAAACCCTGATGAGCCTGATTTGGAGTCTTGATAAATAATTAATGTCACAAGGAGAAGATAACACAGTAGTTTTCACTGACCCTAATGTCAAAATGTTTCCTTTTCCCTCTGCTTCATGTTGGAGAAAGCATCGTGTTAGCACCTCATTTTTACCAACACCACTGTCCTGCGAAAAGCACAGCTGGAAGGAATTCATTTTGGGACTCCAGCCCTGGACAGGCTAACCCATGTGCCTAACTCCACATGAGTAGCTGAAGACCAAGGGATTACTCCTGAAAGTCAAGTGACAAAAATGTGCTTTTCTGGCTGAGGGTTTCTGACATGAAGGAATCCCAGCTTCCCAAGACAAAAGGATTAGGTTTCATCCCTAGTGCCTAACAATATATTTCTCTTTAAAACAATCATTGGTGCACAGGAATAGGAAATATAAATGCCAGTTCTGAGAGAGACAAAGATTTTTTCTGTGTAGTAACAAATATCCTGAAATAGTCTGCATTGATGAGTGAACAGAGAAGTAGATTTAAATTCAACATACTAATGTACATTTCTAATCCTAAATTTCAAAAATTATTAGCCATTTATAGGCTGAATAACAGCTTCTGCACTCATTTTAGCTAGCATAACAATCATAAAGGTTAGCAAACTGTGTGGATCAGAATATAAACTAATAGGCATCTGGGATTAGGAAGAAATCTCCTCCAATTCATTGGTAAAAGCTTCCTCAAATACAGAACAGAGCCCATCATTGTTTGGCTGTTAATAACTCAAGTGACATTTGCCATATGCCATCAAAGGGCCCGGAGTCAATACGGATTTTATCTCTGTTAAGGTCTGCAGATTCAGCCTCAAATTGTGAGTCCACGATTCAATAGTGAGTTGAGCATTCCCATTTTAAAACAGTTTTTGAAAATGGGGGGATTACTTGGAAATCGTGTGATGCCAAGGTGCAAGAGAAGAAGTCACAGAGGAGCAGAAGAGAATGGAAATAAGATTTTGACATAGGACAAATACCAAAGTCGGTGATCTTTTTTCTTTGCCAACTGTGCTAAAGTTGCCTTTTAAACTAGAATCACTGTGTAACTCCAATCAAATCACATTCAAAGCAGTTATTCTAGTATGTCCCTAGCTGCATTTCCGCAATAATTTACGTAAGTTATTCATATGCTGAGTTTCTCTGAGTTTCTCAGAGAAGGGTTGATAAACTCAAAGGGTTTGGTTTTTTTCCCCCAGTTAAAAGTACATTGAAGGTATGACCTCAAAGTAAGGATAAGACTCAAGATGTTCCCCATTGTTTTTTTCTGGAATAAGTTTTGATAGCCTTATATAGGTGGAATTAAGCCTCAGTTTCTTATGCTTCAAAACTTCTAGAAAAGTCACACTTTGTGTTAGAGGGGATCTGCAAGAAAATGCCAGTGTCTCTTTCTGAAGGGGCCATCTCTGCCACTAAGAATTAATGAGATGTCTTTAGGGGTGGTGATAGTGCTCTCCCAGAAGTATGAATTGGCTCCATGAAATAGAGTTTTTCTAGAGCTGCCAAGCATCCCAGGTAGGAACAACCCTCACTCCCTGATGTCTCTTGCTGAAATGTCTGCATCCCATGTCCCTGCAGCACAGACCTACTGCCTTGCCTGCACCTCCAGACAGCCTGTACTGTCCTTGAGGAATGCTGGTGGAAAGACTAGAGAGTCATAAACTCACAGAATGGTTTGGGTTGGAAGGGACATTAAAGGTCATTTAGTTCCAATCCCTTGTCATGGGAAAGGGGCACCTTCCACTAGACCGAGCTGCTCAGGGCTCCATCCAACCTGGCCTTGAACACTTCCAAGGATGGGGCATCCACAACTGGGTTGAAAAGTTACATTTTCCCCAGAAGAGTCCAACCACCAAAAGCCTTCCTCAGGTTTAGGTTACCATCTAAAATCAGAAGTCTGGCTGTACCCTGCCTGGCAGGGGCCAAGGGAGGATGCCTAGAGAAGAACATAAAACAAGGAGCTCATGCAGGAATAGCTCACTAGCATGCCTTCCCTCACTCCAGCTAATCGCAGCAGATGGATTTCTTAGGCCAGCGACAGTGCCTCTGTGTTCAGCATCTCTTCACTGATGTTTTGCCTTCAGGAATTCATCTGAGCCCTTTCTGAACCCACACAAACTGCTGGCATTCAGCGCACTCAGTGCTGTGAATGTCCTACATCGAGAGCTGGCCAGTACAAATCATGAGCAGAGCTCCCTCAGGCTGTTTTGAAACCGGCGCCTGCTATTTGCCTGTGCTGGCCCCAAGTGCAGAGGTGACGCTGTCACATGCCTGGAAATGCTGCCAATCATGACGCCTGCCAGAGCAGCCAAACATGCTCCATTTTCAGGAATATGAGAGGTTATTACGGTTATTTCTTAACACTGAGTGAGGGTCTGCAAGCCTACAGCCACAGGACTATGTGAAATAAAGGGTTCACAGAGGTTCTTCCTTGGGCTTCAGCCAGCAAACACCTGCTCACACACAAAACTCTCCATTCAAGCCAAAGGGACGACACCTGTGAGCACAGCCATGCCTGCCATGATACCTGTCTGGCTTCCCAAGTGGAAGAAAACCTGCTCCAAGCTGCACCAAGTGCCTGATGTGCTCCATGCTAATATTTGATTCACGAGTCATAAATCTGCTTTGGTCACATGGATCTGGGGTAACAGTAAAACAACCACTGAAGGTGGAAACTGCCACAATTTCAGCCACTGCCAATGAGTAATAAGTTACTGTAGCTTGAATATTTTATGCATTACTGAATCAAAACTTAAATTAAAGGCAACTTTTAGAAGACACTAATATGATTTCTGAGCCTCTGGATACCTTCTAGATCTATCCTTTCAGCACTGAAATTTTTAGTTATAACGTACAGACCTGATGCTGTAAAACACTGAGTCCTGACCTGTGATTTCCAGTCACTATTGAGAGTTTTCTGCCTGGGCTTTACATCTGCATGCAATCATTGCCAGAAACTAAGGTGGATGTTCACAAAAATCACTTAGATTACTTCTGAAAATCACTAAGATATTTGGTATAAAAGACAGATTCCTTGTAGAAAATAATCATACAATCATAGAATAGTTTGGGTTGGAAGGGACCTTAAAGGTCATCTCTTTCCAACCTCCCTGTGCCATGGGCAGGGACACCTTGCAGTAGCCCAGGCTGTTTAAATTCCTATCCAACCTGGCCTTGAACACTTCTAGGGATGGGGCATCCACAGTTTCTCTGGGCAACCTGTACCAGGGCCTTACCACCCTCACAGTAAAGAAGTTCCTACAATGTCTATTAGATGTGTTATTATTGTCTGCTTCTTCTAACGTCTATTATAGAAGTAAAGAGACAGATTTATATTAAACACTCACTCTAAACCAGTGAGACTAGAAACAAACCATCTTTTCAAGACAGAAGGAAACGTAACATCTCCCAAAATATCCAGACACAGAACGAGATACAAAGAAAAATACTTTGCAGAAATACTACTGCCTCTTTTTTGAGGAATTTGATGGAGAACTCTCAGAGTGAGTCTGTCCAGCCACAATGCATAGAGAATGTAATGGAAAACACAACAGTCATTGTTGGCAGCAGTCATGCTTAATTCATCCGTATGTGATCCCCTGGAATATATCTACTTCTCCAATATTCAAATATAAAGGGTTTTAAGATGCAGAAAACTTGCATCCAAGCAAAACAGGAAGGAGGGTATTCCCCTCTTCCTCACTGAACAGGCCATGGGATTTATTGCATTGTGTTGTGCCATTTCAAAATGGTTGTAAAAGTCTGTGCCTAGGCATAAAACCTGCTCACTTACTTTGCAGCAGTGCATCAGCTAATGAGCTCTTATTTGCCTTTCCAAATTAAATTATTTGTTACAGGTAGAAGGAATTTTGCAGTGGTGGGTTAAAAGCAAGAGAGTGAAAAAAGCACATTAAGCAACTTTTCTAGTCTGTTCTAATTCAAAGGTACTTTACTGTTCTTCTAACACAGGAGTACTAAACTCACACATCAAGAAAAAGTTGCTGGCAAACTCTCAGGAAAGGTGCCCTTTTCTTTCACCATCGTTCAGCGGCAATGCTGCCATTTCCCTCTGCCTCCAGTGGTTATGTCATCTCTGAGGTCAGTTTTCTGCTTCTTGAACATGACTTGGCTGTTTATGAAACGTGAAATCAGCATCAACAACCCGTAGCAACTTCAAGAAAGAAGCCTTGGGCTAACAAATAATAAAAAAACCCTTACTTTTTCCCACAATGAGAAAAATCTACAGAGCTGCTACCTAAGGGCTTTCATTGCCTTCGGCACAGAAGGAATCCACATTTAGAGTGCAGCCTAAACATTTTCACTCTCTGAGCTCATAATTTATTTCAGTGGCAGATGTCCCTATGTGAGACAACCTCGGCAGTCATCAATCCCTCTTTAGATTAAACATGAAAGGGGGTCTATCCTCCCATCAACACAGGGAATATGTACTAATATGGCCCAAATTAATGTCCTAATCATTCCTTGACAGAACAGAATTTAAAATATCCCAACTCTACCACTCCAAAATCATACAGCCTGAGTCTGATCATTTGAAAATCAGTGTTGGTCATCAGGGATCTCAGATTTCATCTGAGTTTTTTCAGAGTACTGGGCACACCACACACATTATGCTGGGGCAGAGGGGAAGAGAAATTAAAGGGGGAAGTCGAGGGACCTTGGTGAAAATCCCAACAAAAGGCAGTTCAGCCAAATCCTGACCTCCCCCCAGTTATTTAGTTACAGAACAGAATTTTCATCCGAGAGAGTGCTCACAGAAAACACCATCTTTGCACATACTTGCTTGAATACACACTCGCATGGGTTTTCATTCTCAGTGTTTACTGGGGCCCTGGTTACATTCTCCAGACAATTTACTCATATAATGTGGTTTTTTCTCCCTCTGGCTACCGTGAAACAAAGCTTCAAAAGGGGTAGGCAGGAAAAAAAATTCCTCTCACTAATGTTTTTCTCTCCTAAATACAGAGGAATTCTACTTCCCTGGCACGGTTCTCACTATTTACATGCGTGTAGCTGTGTACATACCCCAGCTTACTAACCCATGCTCTGCACAAGGGATATAACTGAATAGGGTTATTCATAACCAAACCCTCATACGCCTCAGCCGGTGCCAGGATTTTAGTCTATGCTCACGGGGCTGTGATTAGTCCTAGAGAACATTATGAAAATCAACCTGGCTAATTATTACTCCAAATAACCGAGACAGGAATGCAATAGAGTTTCCAGGAAATACTATAAGAGAAGGAAGATTTGAGTGTTTGCATTTGTTTGTTTGTAAATGTTCTCATTAGCTCATCTGTAAGATTTATGCTCCATGCAAGAATTACCAGGGGAAATTCTATAGACTGTTGAAAGAATGAAGGCAAAAAGATCATCACATCACTCTTTTTGGATACAAAAGCCTCTGAATGCAAAAATTTTGTGCAGAATATTCATCACAACATTGTTAATCATATCCTTATTGACTATACAAACCATTTATAGAAAGTTTCACAGCATTTAAAAACAGAGCTGAGAGCCTGATCTCCTATGTATCTCCAAGCAATATGTTTTATCCCTATTTTAAACCCCCAAATTAAAACACAGCAGTTTATTCCTTGGGAGAGTACATTTATGTATGAAGCAAAAAGAATCTGTCAACGATCTCAAGACCTCTGCAAAAGCACAAATGGACTAAATGAGAAACATCTAGGTGATCCCATTATGAACAGTGTGCCTTATGCACTAGAAAAGCCATGTAACCTTCAGGACGCCTGCCAATCTGACATGAGGCAAAAGACCTAATCAGTTTAACTACTGGAATTAATTTTACCATAAATGTGAAAGGAAAATACAGCACTGAAGCACCTATGATGAGAGGAGGGTGAGCCTGCAGCAGTGCAGAACAGTGGTAAAAAGCCATCCAAGGCCACCCATTCATCTCTGATGCTCCAGATGAATGCAGGAAAATGAAACAATTCCCAAATAACCAAGATAATATGTGGCCAGTTTCATCCAAGAGAAAAAATAAATCCTTCCTGACAGTCTGCAAGACCTCACTAAAGCCACAAAATGAGAGAGTGATTATTTGCTAATAATTATTCTCTTTTGAAACTGCAGGTGTTATGAGGATGGTGAGAGCAACTCTGGCAGTGCCGATCCTCGGAGCCTCACGAAGGACTGAGGAATAGGAGGAATAACAGGTTCTCAGACTGCGAGACAAGGAATCGCCACCACCATTCTGACAGGGCTCCCACTCACACATGCACAGAAAGATGTACAGATTTTCCCACAAAGCATACGAAAGGAAGTATTTAAAAATACATATTTAGCATCCTCTTAAACATTGCTACCTGTGACAGCTTTTACAGGGAAGTGTTATTATTTAGGGCTCTGCGGGCTAGGAAAACATTTCTTCTTTCAAGAGTGGATTTGTCTGACTTAAGCTGGCAAACACTGGGTCCTGTAATGCCTTTGTCAGGTAGATAAAGTGGCTCTTCACTCTTGGGTATCTTTTCCATGGGTCAGCTCCTACCTGCAGTGACCAAGTCACTTCTCAGCTTCTTCCCTGATGAGCTAAATAAGCTGAGCTGCTTATGCCTCATGTTGTCATGCTTGTTTTCCGAATCCTTTTTCATACCTTTCCTTTGAACTTCCCTTACTATTTCCACATTGCTTTTGAACTGCAAACACCAAAACTGGACACGGTTCCTAACAGTAGCCTTACCACTGTCGTGCGTGTGAGCAACACCAAATCCTCTTATCTGCTTCATATTACTCTTTTTTACATCTCAGGACTGTATTGCCCTTTTAGCCACAGAATTACAGTGAGATTTCATTTTGAGGTGTTTATCCAAAAAGAATCCAGAATCCTTTTCAAAGTCCTTGTTTTCCAAAAAGAGCCCTTGCCCTGCACAGCTTCTCGTCTTCATGCTTTATTACACTGCCTTGCACTAACCTAATGTTCAGAATTTTTTCATTCTATTTTGACCTCTTCATAAACTGAAACAGGGTAAGTTTAAATTAGATATTAGAAAGGCATTCTTCACTGTGAGAGTGGTGATGCGCCGGCACAGGCTGCCCAGAGAAGCTGTGGCTGCCCCATCTCTGGAACTATTCAAGGCCAGGGATGGGGCTTTGCCGAGCCTGATCTAATGGAAGGTTCCCTGCCCATGGCAGGTGAACTGGAACTAGATCATCTTTAAGGCCCCTTCCAACAAAAACCATTCTATGATTCTATAATTAAGCACTTTAGGTCAGTCAGCAATAATAATTTACTCCTTTATTACTTATTCTTCCGTTTGTTCACCATTAACCTGTGCTATGTGTAAACGTGATTCTGTATAATTTCTTTGATAAGTGATAGAAACACTTGGCCTTTGCTCCAAACTTGATTCCTAAAGGAATACATTAAAAAAGAGTTTTATATAATGCTTCAGGTGAAAAGCATGAACCAAACAAAAACCAGAAGCACCACGGTAATTTAAAACTGACTTTTAGAAGACATTAAGAATAAGTAAAATTTCTTGTTATAGTCAGAGCAAGGATGCCACCCCCTTACAGGGTGTTTTGGGGATGAATGCCCCTAATGCCTGTAAGGTACTGAAGGGACAATCTGTTTGCCTCAAACACCTACCTCATATGTAAACTTGGGGTAAATCAGGCCTTCTAAAATAGGTGTCTATAGGTATGTGAGACCTCTGAGTGCCTCCAGGCTCCAAAGTATGCTGGCATGCCTGGCTATACCTCAGCTCTATCCCTAGGAAAGCCCAACATATCATCAACCTTCCTCTATCAAGTTTTCTATGAGTCTGAAAGGACCTTCTCTGGTCAGTCTGGACAGAAGGAAAACAAGGACTGTAGAGACTGTCTCTATCTCACTCCAGAGCCTGGATATGATTCCCTGTATTATCAGTGGCAACTAATGCAGGTGGCCACTAAGTCTTCTGAGAGGCTTCAGCAGCACCTACTTGTCTCATTTTCCTCTCCATGCACCTGCTTCTGGTTCTTTCCACAGTTAGGTTTATGAGGTACTTAACATTTACAGGAAAAATTCAGTATTTAATTAAGCTGAATTACATCTCAGCATTGCACTGAGATTGCTTTGGAGGCCATCTAAATATACAGAAAAATTATGCGTAGCTGCTGAACCAAAATATTATAGCATATATTTGGGTCCCTCTATTAAATGACAGAACAGCAACACGTCTTCTCCATGCCCAGGGTGTCATAACACTGCTTCATTCAGAACTGAAATGAATTATTTACAATTAAAATTACCAGAATCACAGAATATTCTGAGTTGGAATTGACAAGAATGGGGGGCATGATGCCTCTCCTAAAGGAAATGTGACTGAGTCATTTATATTTTTTGTTCTCACTCTCTGTTCTAGTTATGCCACAGATGGCAGAAAATAGGAGTCAAACCAATTTAATACAGACATTCAGTTCAAAATGGCATGTGTTTTAGTTTTCCCTGTATAATTATGACGAATAGGTGGAAACACATTGTTACTGTTTTAGACAAACAAATCAAACAACACAACTCCCTCCAAATTCACCTTGAAAGTCCAATTCCTCCCACATCCTCCCTCATAAACCAATGTAGTGAAGTTACTCTGATAAAACTCAAGCAGCTGATGCAATGACTTCAATGGCAATGAAAATGCCTCTCCATGTGACTGAGTGGGACTAGAGGTGACTGGAAATAAAGTTGTTAAACAGAACCTTCATAAACTTTCAAAAAGTCCAACAAAAACCTGACTTCTCTGCTATCCCTAACAGTTAGAGATTTTCAAATAATTCAAGACAGCGCTCTAGACTCTGCCAGTATAGTTAAATAGATCTTACTTTTATTACTGCCCATCAGAAATCACAATCACAACTCCAGCAGAACCCACTTCTGTCTTCTGGGGGAAGTTTTAGCAAATGGTTCTGTCATAGCTAAGAGAAATCAACTCAATATACTGCTTGCTCTTAAAGGATCAGACTCTTCTCATTCCCTTGACAAGTCGGGGACAAGGACATTTTGGCTCATACACCTAAAATCACACAAATCTTTATTTCACCAATTCCAAGCAAATGACTTCATAACCTCTGCCCGCAGAGCCGTGTGTGTGTGTCTGCAAACAGATCGCAGTCAGGTTAAAAAGCTAAATGCCTGAGGAAATCAGGGACATGTAAAGTTGAGGAGTTAGAATACAATCCTCATGTGAAAAAAATACAGGAATATGGTCAGATATTAAGGAGTTGATCACATATCTTCCTCATCTCTTTGTACAACAATTTCAGTCCCTCCATAGGTTATCAACCAAACAGTGATGATCTGACACTCCTCTTCTTGTCTGAAGGTTGATTCTTTTCACAAGAATAGTTGCCTGCCTTGATGACTACCCTGTAAATGACATGGAGGTGGGCATGGTTTGAGATGCATGAAGGACAGAATCCTTTTCTAACCAGCTCCCTGTGACAGGACATTGTACCTGCCAGCTCTGCCTTCCAACCCCTGCTAGTAGCTTTGGTTACTCAGCAGAAGATGAAAGATTTGCTCAGGGAAGGAGGTATTTCATTTAACATGGCGTGCCCATAGAAGTCAATGATGTTTTTCAGTAAATTCCACAGGTTAGCAGTTTTAATCCGTCTTAAATTCATATTTTGGCAATTAACTCAAGCTGCACATATAAAAATTACTTTAAATGTTGTTTCCTGCTTCCTTTGGGCATTATCTTTTTTGTTAAATGCTAAGGATAATTGTAACAGATATGTACATATGAATGCTAAAGTAGCAGCAAACAGTCTTTATACTTCAAATAAATAAAAATAGATGATTGAAAAAAACCCCTAAGATATCTTTCAAATCTCCACTGACTTTTTCAGAACCCCTAAAACCTGTGAATATACAAAATATCTATTACCCTACTTTCTATATATTCTACCAGATCTATTAACATTTTCAGACAGCAGAAAATTAATGCATTGACATTAGATCTACGTAGTAAACCTGTAATTAAGAGATCTTCATTAGCTGAAAGCAGAAGTTAAACGTTCCAGTTAAAGTTCGGGTAGCAGACATTCCTCTTTGGCTATGGCTTAATAAAAACCTCATGCAACAATTTCGGAGATGAAATTCCATTATCTTTGAAATGGCTTAACCTGCATCAAAAAATAATTAAGAATTTTTTTGTAACAAGCTAAAGAATTGTATTTTAAATCCCTTAAAATAAATAAGAATTTCACTCCCTTAAGCATGTACAAACCCAGGGGATAAGTTTTACCACGAAGTGGGAAATATTTATGGGAATCTCTTTGCAAAATCCTAGTACCCAACTACTATGCTGGTCCCTGTGATACATGCCCACAGCTAATCTAATGGCATTGCCATCAAGTATTTTTCAGACTAAAATGAAATCTCCAGTAAGATGAATAGATCTGCGTGTCTTCTAATATTTTATCAGAAGATGGACTTGATGCTCTGACAATTCAAGATGCCATTAGTTTTGATACGATCAGCAAAGACAGGGGAAGTTGTATTATTCTCATTCTAATACACGCCTTGTAACATAATGATCTATTGCTAAAAGAGGAAATCTCTTCTTTCAGAGGAGCAAGCTTTACCAGCCACCAAAGTCTTGCAGGCTATCATCTGCCTAATCCAAAACTGGGATTCTTACAAACAATCCTCAGCCTGTCAAGCACAACCCTGTAAGAGATTCTATTAAAAAAACCACAGCCCCATCCAAATAAACCCCTCACCCCAGAATATTTGTTTTTCTGAAAACGGATCTTTCGTTTCATTAGCATTCGAAGGATCCTTATTTTCAGTGATTTTACGTGGACATAGGTTTGCATCCCTTAAAACATGAGCTAAATGAGAGGAGGACAGGATTTCCCAAATGCTGAGAATGGTTGCGAGTGGCAGTGGATCTTTTCCAGTAGCAGGAATAGCATGCCAAGCACTCGGGAATTTCTCTAGACACAGGTATTAATCTCAATTTTTAAAAAACTTGCAGAATGTTACTTCACTTCACCAGTAGCAGGATGCCCCCAAATAACTTTTCAGCCCCCTGACCCTCTCTACAAAACCCACCAGCTTTTTTCTCAGAATCAGAGCAGAGAAAAAAAAGAATTTAAAAAGTAATAAAATGAAGCAGTTTCTTCTTAAATTACTGAAGTTACTAAAATAAAATTGGAGCAAGAAAATTTAAGTATAATGGTATATTCAGTGTAATCAAATGCTTATTGTTCATGAATATGAAATTGTGATGCTAATTCTGAGTCGAACTGGTTTAGATCTAGAGTAAAGTCACCAAGGATCAAGAAATTCTTTGAAATTCATTACCTGTAACTGAATGCAGAATCTGACCCTATGTCAGCATTTGTAAATCAGGTATTTGACAAAACTTGATGGGAAAACTGAAGTCAAGATTTGAACTATATCTTCCTGAAGTGAAAGAATACGAAAGTACCTTCCTAAAATGAAAAATGAATAAAATGGTCAGTATAATAAACATATAGAGCTTCATAGCTTAAAAGTGCTGTCCAAATATTAGCTAAATCCTTAGTCTAAACCTGTGAGGCAGACAAGATGGAAGCACTTACGCTAAAAATAAATAAAACCTAGAACTGTCTCATATAACTGTAAGATTTTATTAAAAATAAACAGGGCTGGTTGGTATCCTTAACCTCAAGGTCACAAAACAAAGTACTAGGCACTGGAGGATAGCAGCAGAAGCCAGTACTCCAAAATCACTGTGTCTAATTAAGGATTCCGAAGAATCTCTGCTTTATGCTCTCTCCTGTCTCGAAGCATTCGCTGTGAGAACATTCAAATGCCACCGGGAGACTGACATGCTACTTGTTAGGTCAACAGTCCCATTGAGACTTCTTCTCATCGTCTTCGTCTCATTCTGGGTCAACCATATATGCTGGGCAAATAACACCGCACCAGGGCAAATAACACCGGGCAGGGCTCTCCTGTTCAAAAGGGAGAAATCAAGGGGGGAAAAAACCTGCGTGGAAATCAGAAGAGTGTGTCGTGTGTGCACGTGCTAAATAATTCAGCTTTAAACTGTTCTGAACTTCTGACCCTCACACTCCACTGCGATGTGCAGGACTGGAGGTTTCAATGTTAATCCACGATATGTTAAGGACAAAAATATATGGAGGTTGCCTGTTCCAGCATGAGGCCATATTCAGCTAAAAGCATTCTAATATTAATGATGATGGCTGGGTTTGGAAATGTTTTAGTCCACTGCAATAATTTTCATTTGTTTATGAGGCTGAGAGGAGAGAAAATGAAATTGCTCTGTTAGTGCTGCACCCTGCTTCCTCCAGGCATCGGGCAGCGTGTGTCCCTTTCCAACAAAAACATGGATTTGCCTATTTCTGTGGGTCGTGTGCTTCCCTCCCTTCCCTTTGCTGGCATTTGGCACAACTGCCTGACTTCCAACACGTTTGTGCATAGATGCATTTTTTTAACGGCAAAGTAAGGAGAAAAGAATTTGATTAAGCTTATTTTTATGCTTACAGGAAATATAAAAGACAAAGTGTTCTATGTTTAAAACTACAGCATATGCAGCTTGTGTGCACATCAGAGAGATCCCTACAAAGCAGCACACGCAGATACAAGATTATACAGAAGAGAGAGACAGATGCAGATTTCCACGCGGAAAATCTCTAGTGACTCCAAACGCGATGGATATTAAAAAAAAAATAAAAAAAATAATAAATCGCCTTGTTGGGTAAGAATGGTACCAACGTATTCCAACACTCCTGCGGACTTGGATAGGCCCGGGATCACGCCCTCGGGGAGCGGTGATTTCATAAAGCGGGGCAATATTTCTTTCCAAGTACCCGCTACTTTCCCGCAGGCAGCGGGAGCGCGGTGACCTCTGGAACGCGCTGTCCCCCCGCACGTGCCCGCCGCGGGCCGAGGGCAGCGCTCGGGGCTCCGGCGCCGCCCGCACCTGTGCCCGGGCGGGGAGCGCGGCGGGGC
>VZTD01004013.1:295722-459580 GCA_013397725.1 Rhagologus leucostigma
CGCCCGCCGAGCCCCCCCGCCGCCCGCCCGCCGCGCCGGGCATCGCGGGGCTGGGGCTGCCCTGCGCCTGCGCTCGCTGCCCGCATTAAAAACTTCCTGCGTGCCTCCCGCTGCCTGGGGGGTGCCGTGCGGGGGCCAGCGGGCCCTCCGAATGTTGCCGTGATGGTTTGGTGTTCTTTCCAGGGTTTTTTAATCTTGGCGTGGGGGTCTCCGCCCCCGCCGTGCACCCACAACTTCAGGCGCTCGCTCGGGGAGCGGCGGCGGCCGCGCAATTCCGCTCCCCTCCCAGTCCCGGGGGTGGCGGTGTCCCCGCGGACCCCCATCCCTCTGGGGGCGGCTGTCCCGGTGGATCCTTCGTTCTCTCCCCGGGCCCGCGTCCGGAGCCGCCGCGGAACTGCCTGGCATGGATCGGCGCGCACCCCGCAGGCAGCCCGCTTCCCTCCCTGCCTGCTTCCCAAGCGCCTCGGCCAGCTCCGTCCTCTCCCTGTGCCTGGCATGCATTCCCGTTCCCCATGTCTTGCTTCTCCACATCCCTACCCGTGATGCATACGAGGAATTTCTCGGCACAATATTGCTTAAATATGTGTATGTGTGTATGTATATATTAAGGCACTTCGTACGATTCCCGTGCCGGTGACATGTCCTCGCCGGTGCGAGGTTTGTTAGGCTGCTGCTGTGCTTTTCCATTGATGCTTTCCTTTTTTTTTTTTTTTTNCTTTTTTTTTGTTGGTGGGTTTTTTCCTTTTTTTTTTTTTTTCCCTGAGGGTTGTTTTCCTGTAACTTATCTCCGAACGCAAGTGCTGCCTGGTGCCGTTCGGAGCACAGAGGTGCATCCCTTGGGTACCGGTTTTCGGAAGGTCTGGCTTAGGCTAGGAGGGAAAAGCTACTTTGTGTTTTGACATTGAGTGGATGTGGCGAGCTGTCGTCGTGTGAGGATGCAGGTCTGTGGTCCCCGGGATTTTGGGTTCGGATCCCTGTGCCTCCCCGGAAGGTGGAGAAAGGTCTGGAGGAAGGGACTTCTGGGGATGGATGGTGGTGCTTGTCGTACACTTCATAAACAGTGTGTGCTCATCGTCTCCAAGATTATTTTATTTTTCCTCCTCTGGGCTCATTTATTAAACTAAAAATATTCCTTGAATGCTGGAGACAGATTTATCTCCCCACTACAACCCAAAATTGTGGAGCCCTGGTCATGTAGTTGGCTGCTTATCTTTTGTTACTGTATATGAAAACTGCATAGAAAAAAATACAGCATTCTGGTAACTAGATTAAGGGGCATTTAATCACTTTTCCATCAATGAAGGAAAAAGCCATGCATGTTTGCTGCAAGCTTATTACTTGTTTAAATGGAAGATTATATAGAGCATATTTCCGATAAATGAAGAAACTTTCTTTTTCCTGGTAGTCTTGAAAACAACTGAGCAAGTGTTAGTGTGTGTGTGTAGGCACGTGTGAGTCTCTTGCACCGATTTAAACGTGTTTATCAGGCTCTTCTTTTGAGGTACTTTTAAAAACCCAAACTACTGTAGCTTTAAGGTGACTGCAGATAACAGTATTATTGTTTCTTATAATTAGCAATCTGCTGAAACTTTAAATTCTCCTTGAAAGATAGGATCTGTGTGAGAAAAGGGATAGTGTTCCAGCAAGCTTTATTCTTTTTTTATTGTTGTTTGCCTCCAAACCAAAGCAACAGTGTGTCTATTATTGTTGTATTCTGGTTTAAACTGCTAATGGCTTTATTTTTTTTTTCCCATGTGGAGAAAAATCAAGTACAGCAATATTTTACTCTGACATTTATCTGCATCAAACTTTAGTTATGCTCGGGATTGTTTAATCTTCTCTGAATAGTGTTCAAGATTGTGGTTTTTTGTTTGTTTGTTCTTATAACCTGTTCTTATTGTGTGTATTTCTGGAAATTGTCTTCAATTTAAGATGAAATATAGGAGCTATGCAAATAATTTAGTGACCCATCCGGAATAAGACTTAGTCTGCATATGTAAACTATGCTTTTCATTGCCTTGTTTTGTGTAGCTGGTTTTTTTCCGTAACATCCATATTGATATCGCCGAACACTGCCTATGGTATTTTAATTGAAAATTAACATTTGGTGTTTATGAATAACTAACTCTTTGAAAATATGAGGGTATCACTGTGATTTATTTCAAAGTGGAAAAACATCCTGTCATACCAAGTAGTTGTCTTGCAAGTAATGACCTGTAACACTTAATGTGGATGAATTTTTGTTCTGTTCATTTTGCTTACAATAAAGGGTCTTAAATGAACTCAGAAATACAAACTGGGCTCTTGGTCTCAAACTGCGTGACTTTCCTGCATTTGTTGTCTCCAGTAGCTTATGAAATGTGTGCACAGTGTGTCAACCTTTCCCTTAACAACAAAACCTATGAGCAAATGTTCAGTGTGAATTATATTACCGAAATAAAATATTCTATAGTTGTCATGGTTACAAATAGAGGCAGGGTTACTGGTTTTCATCTGCATGCTGGGGAGGGGGGGAATCTAGTTTTGTCACTTTTTAATTACGTTTCTAATGAGTGATGGTCATACTTCGGGTACCCAATATATTAGATACATGGCACAGTGAATTAGATTTTGTCAAAGTCTTGCTGAAACGAAACAAAAAGTGGTGGTGTGCAGGAACAAACCCTTGTTCATTTGTTTTTTCGAAACAAAAATCTTGAGGGAAGAAAGTAACTAGCTCTGTTTTGTCTCGGCTTCTAGATTAGCATGCTGCCAGTGTTGCTGCTCTTCTTCAAACAATAATAAAAAGTATATAGTGTATATGTTGACTGGAAATCTTCTCAATGAAAGGAGAGGAAGGCACGGACCTAGGAATTAGATGTGATTTTTGGGTTTACTGAGCACTGTATCTGGTGCTATCACTTTTAGTGCCTGTTTGTGAGGAGAATTCATTATGCCCAGGTTTGCTGCGATAGTCTCTCCGGTGATGTTGCTCTGCTCCCACGCGTCTTCCTCTCCCAGGTTGCGATCCGTGGTGTCCCTGGGAGTCGCTCAGGTTTGAACTGTGCTGGCAGCCACCAGAACTGGGACTGTGACCATTTGCACTTGTTGGCGCTTATCCCAGTGCTGTGTCTCTCCTTCTCTGTGCTCATCTGCAATTCACTCTTGTCCGTGCCTCTTTGTTTTCCTGACCTTTTAATTTAGTTCCGATACCTGATGGACCCAGTTCTTCTGAAGCACAGCAAAAAAAAAATGAAAAAATTAAGGGGCCAAAAAAAATTCTTTTTTCCTTCCCTTCCTGCCTCTGTGTGCTGTGGTGGAAACTTGCGCACAGCATTAGGGTGGGAAAAGTACCCCATGATCTGGTAATGGAGAGAGAAATTCCAGGCTGTCCCATCTTGTTTAACCCTTGTAACTTGCATCATACCTCGTTTGTGCAATTTATTTTTTAATCTTAAAACTCATTTGGAGCTTTCTGTTGCAGTTTGAAGTTTTGGCCTCTCTTTAATATTATTGTTGAGTTTTTTATCATCCCTTCTTTAGGTTGAGCATGGCCTTACTCAAGTTCTTGTAATGACTTGTCTACTAAACTCCATCGATCACTTGGATTTGCTGCCGCAGGCTGTGGACCTAGGGAACCCAGACAGCTGAGGGCCTGATCCCAAAGCTGCTCTGTTTGCAGAGCCTCAACTTCATAGTGCAGCACTGAAGTCTACGTCGTTTTCAGATCACTAATTCTTTGTGCTGCAGTCGAGACTTTTAGCTAGCTAAAAATCTCAGCGTGAGTTAGTGACTTCCTTAGTCTTTCTGCTTTTTTTTTCTCTCCAGATCTTCCATTTTGCAGTGTGCTGATTCAGTGACCTTAAATATGGTGCAGTATCATTAGATTCTGCGATTTATTTGTGTATCTAATCACTTCCTTGATGTACTCGCCTCTCTGCAGAAGAAAGTGTAAAACCTATATCCTAAAGCCCATAAACATACAAATTAGATAATGTTGGCTTGAACATACCTGCAGGTTAACTGAATAACTGCATTAACCCTTTGTCACATTTTTTAAAAAATTCTCTTCTAGTTTCATGTTGGCTTACCCAGTGTGGAGAATGGTTTCAACATCCCTCTGTGTAGTTAACTCTTCCGTAAAGTTACTTGTAGGAAGGTGGAGCTCCTATATGAAGGCTTAAGATGCTCTTCCCAAGAAGTAAACTGCCAACAGCAACTCCGAGTGTGAGGCTGTATGAAGCATAAACAGCTTTGACATGCTTCCGTCACTTCTGTGTTTCCTTTGTTACCAGAAGTACAAAGAACTCCTCCTCAGCTATAAAGAAAGACATTGAAAGGGAATAGATTAGAAATGTCTTATGGGAACGCCTTTCTGTCAGGTTTTTGCAAGTCAACAGAGCTTCCCAGGGTGTGAATATGCATCGTTTACCTGGTATGGTGAAACCAGACCTGGTACAAGCGGTGCCCAGAAGCCTTCCCCGTGCTGTTGTTATGCAGCCAGTTACCTCTGTGCTGTCTTGACCATCTGATAAATGACAGTAACTGAATTCCTAGTCACACTCTTCCATAAATAATTTTATGTTGTGGATTAGGATATGTGGAACATGGGACCGTTTTGTCTAATTTTTATGTGCTGCTTTCTTTTTTTTTTTTATCTGTGATGCTTAGGTTTAGGTTTTCAGATATTCTCAACTTGGATTTTGGCCATAATTGGCATTAACATCAGAAAAACACAGGTTTTTTGTGGTCTTAAATTTCAGGTAATGTATAGTGCTGGCTTGCAGTGATACTACTGATTCTGTGAAACAGTCTGAAACTGCAGACAAAGACTTATTTTAAAATGAACTCAGTGTTCCTTTTGCAGCTTTCTGTGATTTGTGTTTTTGTTTAATTCCCTGCCATCCATTACAACATGCTATGTGATGTGTGATGTTAAATGCTGGGATTTCCTTTCAGGTTTGGTTTTTCCTGGGTCAGTCTCCAGTTTTAGAGCTCAACTCTACGTAAGTACAGGTAGTATGCAGTTTGATTTGGAACCAGATTATATCTCAAGGTGTACGTTGGAACTCATTCGCTGCAGCAGTTTGCAGGAAAATCTGCCACTGATAAAATTCCTCTGCAACATTGCTGTTAACTAAAACCTGTTAAGTGTGCCGTGGCAGGAGAGCTTCTTGGACTGTCAGTGTAGTTGAGAGATACTGTGAAGAACCCTTCAAGTTGATACAGAGGTATTTGGGGCAGTAACAGTGTCTGGTTAACAGGACTCAAATTCAAGATGTGCCTAATTTGTTGAGCTGGATTCTATTCATATGGCTCTTCATATTTTTGAATCTTGGAGAGACACTCATTATCAATCTTCACTCCTGTCGTTTATTCTTTTTTCTAAAAGCCCCCTAGACAAATCCTAAAACCTCCACCTCAAAACCAAGATCTGCATGACAGAGCAGAGTTTAGAAATCTTGGGTTTAAAGTGTGATTTAAAGCCTTTTGCTTCAGACACTTCTTAAAGTCCATGCTGATGAGTAATTAATATTTAAATTGGATAATTCTGCTCTAAGAGATGCTTTGTCAGACCTTGTTGTAGGATTTTGTTTTTGGTCTGCAAAAGCAGTGTTGGTGGATTCGCAGATAGCAGCATACTGTAGCTACTCAAAGGCAGGTTTATTTTCTCAGTCTGAGGCGTAGACATGCTTTTTCCCTTAATTAGAGGGAGAAGAATTTAAATGCTGTTAGTTTTTCCAGCCACAGGTAAACCCCAGATCAAAAGGAGAGGTGAAAGAGTTCAGGAAGTTCATTACAATAATCACACGACATAGAATAACTTTAAAGTGGATGCAGCTGTGTTTACCTGTGCTTTGAAATCTATATGTATTGCAAAGTTTGATTGATTTGTAGCTTGTTGAGCACCTGAATTCATTAAATGATTCCTAACATATTGTATACTTCAGGAACTTCATTTTTCACTTTCTCTTGATTTTTATTGTCTCTTGCCTGCCAAGGGTGGAACAATGCCAAATTGGAACACTTCTTATTACAAAATGTTGTTGGGTATATAAAAGTCTGGAAAATACTTCTGAAACTATATGAAATGCTACAGAATCAAATTAAGCAATATCTTTTTGAGCTTATTCATTAACCCTTCATGGAGTTTGGAAAAGCAGTGGCAGAGAAACCTCTAATTCTGCATGAAGTTTCTTGTTTTAGTACAAGCAGTAGAGCACAAAAATACACATGTATGTAAAATGTATAAACTATACAGCTTTCTTGACCTATACACAATGAAATGGCTCATTGAAAATGCCTATATTCTTAAGTATATCCTTAATACGGGATGGCTCAGCAGAACTATTTAGAATGATGCTGTTGCTTGGATTATCAGTGCTAGGAACTCTGATGGCAGTGGAAGCTGGTTCTTCTGGTTGCGGGTTTGTTTTTTTTTTTTTTACTTTTGCCCTCTTATTGAGTGGCTTTTTAGTAAAATGAGCTGGAGGCTATAAGGGATATCTCTGAAGGCTCCTTTAATGAATGAAGGAAAAGGATAGAAGAAACTCTAAAATTTTACTGATAGTCCCTGGAATTGGTAGAAATTTCTGGAAGTGGCTGCTTGATTCCAATTTCTTGGAATAAGTGCTTGATTATTAGATACTGGTTATATTTTAAGGGTTTTATTTAAAAACTGGATCATATAAATATCTGCTTCAAAGATGTTTCTTTCTCATCCTCTCTTCTCAGTTGGGGATAGTAGTGGATGCAACAAAGCTTACCCAGATGTTCCTCATGACAGTGAACTGCTCTGCTTTCCCCCCTAACAATGGGTTTCTCCCCAGTTGTGCAAACAGCTTGATAGATTACATCTGAAAAGCCTCTATACTACCACAGACACTTTGTAATCCATCCTACTCAGAGTAGAGAAATACCAGATACACTAAGGATATTTCGTGATGAGAGGTTATGAAAAATGCTGTGCCTTCTTCCTGTAGAAGGGCACAAAAAGTGTGTGACTAACACTCCCAGGTCATCTCTGACAGACTTGCTAATAAAATGCAAGGCAAAATGTTAAATCTACTGCACTGCCCTCTTCATTATGCTATTTTTGGCTGGTCATATGAGGAAAGTATGTATCATTTAAACAAAAGTCATTGCTCTGAGTGTCTTCCCTTCCTTCTCTCCCCCACATTGTTTCACATTTCTAAACATTGAGCATACCGATCAATATTCCATTAAGAGGGGAATTAACTTGGGAGAAGCTTGCATGTATTTGCATGTAGTAGCTTATTTCTTGGTCTGTGGCTTTGTGTTGCCTTTCCCCAGTGTCATATTTTCTTTTTGTTTTTTTTTAAGAACACTCCAAATATTCATGCAATTACTTCTAGTAGGGAGGTTTGCCATGCCCCATCTTAATTTTGTCAATATGAATTGCTGGTAGAGCTGTCTGCAATGCCCTGCTTGCAGGCAACATCAGTCAAATGTTTGTAGTTACCTTTTTGCTTCTGTTTTACAATAGCTGGGCATCAAGGTACTAGGCTTCAGATCAAATGTTGCCCCCGGTTACACACATGTAGTTAACAGAAATCGATGTTGCATAGGCATAAATGAAAGTTGGGTTTGATCTTTGGTGAGTTAACTCTTATCTCTTTTACACTGTTGCTAGTCTGAATTTTCTGCAGGCTGGATTGAATGCCCATTCTCAAAATCAGAATTCATGAGGCTTTGGCTGTCTGTGCCAACATTTTATTCCTTTATGGTCTTTGTATGAGACTGAAAGTAAAAACCACCTGCTTGCTTTCTGAGGTCTGAGCCTTAAGACTGCAAACAAATGTAATGAGATGTGATTAAAAGCTGCCTGTAGCACATAAGAGCGTGGGTTGTGGCTGCGTGGGACCTCCTGGGGAACCTCTCAGTTGATCTTGATGTGCGAATTGTCACAAGAGCTGCTGAACTGTGGACCAAATCCTGATCTAGTTAACACCTGTGGAGCTGACATATTCCAATATGTATCTGATGTTGCACAGTGCCTCTCTACCCTGAGGAACAAATCACTTGTGAAATTCAACTGTGAAGGTCTTGAGGTCGAAGAAAAAGTCTGCAAATCTCGGTAGATGACAGCAAATGTAAGAGAGGGGGAAGGAAATACTTGCTAGTCTCTGGTTTGTGCAGTCCAGATGCTTCAATACCTTTTCTTTCCCCTCAGTTATTATATAAAATGGGCCAAATTTGTCCTTGCCCCAGATCTGTACAGTCAAATGAAGTTACATTTGGTACCCTGAAAACATTAGATAAATGTTCTATCCATTCTTTAATTTTATTGAATCTCCGAAAGTAAAGCCTATTTCCTAGGACATTTTTCCTTTTTGGAAGAAAAGTGTGTAGTTTTATGATTAAACTTCTGAGCAGTTAGAGTTTTGCAGCATCACAACCTTATCTCTCTGGGAACTAAAAGGCAGTGGGAAGTTGTGGCCGATATTTGAGTTATTTGTAGGAGATAAAAACAGAGCATGAAATGGTATAGGAATTAAGGAAATAATAAGGCTAGCCTGAAGTCCTTAAAATGTGAGATTGACTTGAAAAGTGGTGCTTGGATACAGAACTGCAGCCAAAGATGAAGAGGAGAATTGTGATTGCCATAATACTCTTTATTCTGGTTTATTTGTTTTTCCCCTGTCTCAGAGAGAAATTTTGAAAGTCCATTTGTGTGTGTGTAGGGTATGTTCTTGCTAAAAAAGAAATTGAAGCAAGTTTTCCTTAAATTCACTGTTTCAATATCACACTTGAACAGTTCACAGCAGCATCCTTCAAGCCTTCTAAAAACTATTCTTAGACAAATATTGTTGTTGCAGCAGCTAAGTTATTGAAGTATAGTATTTCAAGAATAACACAAGTGAAAAAAAACCCCAACCTTTGTGCCATGCTGGCATCTTTATTCAAAGAACTGCATACAGCTGCAGTGCTCTGATGGCAGAGTTAAGGTAGCCTGGGCTGGAGATCAAGAATGACACCCAGTTGGGTCGGGTTGAGAAGCTTAAAAGACTAATTTATGATGGAAGTGCAGCTGCAGCTTGAGCCCAGGCATCTCCTGCTTGAGGTGATGGTTAACCAGGGCATCATCAGGCACTCATCTGGAGAAGCTGGAGGGGCCTCTGTGACTTCTGCTGCATCTAATCTGAGTGGAGGTCCTTGTTAACCATTTCCTTCCTATTTGTAGGCTGCACTGTTTATCAGGCAGTTATTCAACTTCAGGAAAACAGGAACAGGCTCAGATTTCCTCAAGGTATTTACTAAAATGACATCACATATGACTTATAAGTATTTTCCTGTCTAAATGTTACCTTGTAAGATTAGAATCTATCAGTTCATGGCTTTCAGTAGACCAGTAATCTCTTGGATTTGACTATAGCCACTGCAGGGTTGTCTTAAGAAGATAGTTTTACCCTAGAAACAAAGCATGAACCCCTTATTTTTATATAAAAAAGATTGGAAATTTAGCAACAATCAGAACTGTTCAGCCTTGGGACATCTTCTTGATTAGAAAATTGAAAGATTAAAAAAACGCAAGATCAACCACCGGGATAAGATCCAAGAAATATCAGTGCTCACTTTACCTAGATAATGTTACTTTTAATTTTGGGCAAAAATGTAGGAATAATGCCTGGGCATTGTGTTTATAACTATGACACGCATAAATGGACCATTTAATCTTGGCTTGCTCTGTTTAATAAAACAAATATGTTTCACTGTATCTGCAGTCAACTTAATGTTCAGAGATGCTTACAAGAATGATGATTGTAAAGCTCATACAGGAGAACACCAAGTGACAGCATTGCTCTGTGATACCCATGGCCTCTGTCTTCAGAAAGAAATGGTAAATGTAACTCTGAATCTCTGTGTGGGCTGTTAGTAAAAAAAGAATTTTAAACTAAAAACTGATCTTAGCCAAGCCCAGAGCAGGCTCTAAGCATTGGTATCTGACCTGTCTGCCACTAGAGAGGGAAGGAGCTCTATACAGAGCAGGGATGCAGGACTTGGATAAAGGCACGTGTTGAATAAATGAGTGGGTTTTGACAGTTTTTTGTTATTCTTTCTGAGGGCATGAATGTTAAATCATATAATTTTTTTAAACCCCAGAACAATTTCATGAGCAAGGTTTGTTGCCCAGAAACATCTATAAAAAGACAGAAATGCATCACATTCCATGTATAGAGGAAAGTTGCAAATAGTTTTGGCATAAAGCAACAGTTAACTGCAAATTGTACTGTGGAAGCTGGAAACAAATATCTAACCATCCTGATGAACCAGGAAAGTGCCGTATTCTGTATGGAATGGAAGCACAAAGGCTTTCCAGGGAACTCTGGAAAGCAGTGCAGTTCTTCCATTTTCCTTCATGTGACCTCAGTGTTCTATTCTGCCTTTTTATTTAGCTGCCACTCTGAAGCTTTGCTGTTGCACAGAAAAAAAACCCCTAGAAACGATGTGGGGTCAGCTTGAGTTCTGTGTGTAACTGCAGCTTTTTCTGGCTGCGTTAGGGTCAGGCTCGTGCAGTCCCATCTGCCTGGTAGCTCTCCTCTTCCGGTGTGGCTGGCCTGCCAAAGCAGTCTGCTTTACATATATGTATTCTCAGAGTAGCTGTACATGCTCTCTGCCCCAAAGTTGCTGCATTATCTCTTCTGTCACTGCATCTTAAACCTTCAGCTCTCTTTTTTTAGATTTATCTTGTTTCAGGTTAATGAGAGCACCACGCACAATTATTGAGCATCTGAAGGATAAAACATCCTGTTAACTTCGGTTTATATTTGAAGGATTTTTTTTTCCATGTTTGCTTTTTCTGTTTAGGCAATAAACTCTTCTGAAACAAGGACTGTTATTTTTTGCCTGTACAGTTAGAGCTGCCTCCCTGGTTGTGCCTGGTGCTTTAACAGGACAAAAATGATTCATAAGCTCTGAAAATGCTGTTCTTCTCCACCCCTCCTTTCTCCATTTCAGTCGACAAAGATTCTGTTATGCTGAGGCAAAGCAGAACTTAGTGCCACTTTTTTGCTTCTCATAATTGCTTATTTTTTAAGATGAAAATATATCCTAGAGAGGTAAAATGAACATTAAAACATGTCATGATTCCTAAAATTATTTTAATAGGATTTTTTTAAACTTTGAGATGATTCTAATCCGTAGATACTTAGCAGTAAAACAGGCTTACTAGTCAGGGGTGTATCTGTTTCTTCTGGAAGGCAAGTATGTGCTTTGTCTCACTCCATCAAAAATAGTAATACCCGGAATATATCGAAGGCTCCAAACTATTTTGGAGGTGGTTGTTGATGTAGAGGTCCACAGTCACGCCCACCAGAGGGCATTTTATCACCAGTTTCTTGGGGAAAAAGTTGTTTTCCTTAAGTCATGAATAAAGTAGTAAATATTGGACGGGAAAGCAATGTATGAAACATTGTACAGATAGCTTTTTTGTTTATATGTAAATACATATGCTTATTTCCTGGCTGTATTTATATGTAAATAAGTAATGATGTCGGCTTGAATGGTTGGGTTTCCTCTCTGCTTCCTAAATACGTTCTAATTTTACTTAGGGATAATCTGGGGCGAAAGGAATTCCTTAAAGCTCTCCCACAGCTGGTATAGCCGTCGGTTACCAGGAAACTGCCCTCCCTGCCACACAAGTGCAGCAGATGCTCTGGATGATTGCAGTGTAGCCTTGCTCCCCCTTTCCAGGGCACTCGGAAGCAGAGGCTGCTGTTCAGAAGCCCTACTCATTTAGGAGGCTGGAATTTGTGAATATAGTTAATAGCAAAGCCCCTGGATCTAAAGGAACCACTTGGCAGCTGGGGAAGTGTACATCTGCCAGATGGACCTGACATCTTGTGTTTGGCAGCAGTTAATGCTAAGGCATGATATGCAAAATCCAAGGATGACAGCTAGGAAATGAATTTTTATTTTAAAAACTGTGTTTTGATTTTGGTTTTTGCTTTCTTTTTCTCATCCATTTTCCATTATGAAATAAAGCTCTGCAGAAAGGAAAAAAATCTGCTTCTGAAAATACCTTTTCTGGCCAGTTTTCAGGGTGCTTCCTCATGAAGCTGACATCTGTGCTGAAGGTCGGGCTGCCCTAGTTCAGATATGTGACCTTCGTCAGCCTGATACAGCACATATAATGTGATTAATTCCCTTCGATTCCCTATGGATAAATATATTCTCTGCAGCAGAGCCACTATGACTTGTTTGCAGCCTCAGCAGAGGCCTGGGGTCATGTGAGACCAAGCTGCAAACCTGGGCAGGGCTCTGAACAGCCTATGCTGGGACATGTAGGCAGAGCAGTGGTAAAAGCCTTTCTCTGTGCGAGACACTCTCTGTATGTGTGTGGGACATGCTCTGAATGATTTGAGTGGAAATTTGGAGACTTTGTGATCTTTGAGAACCTGGCCCTTATCCACAGAGGATAGGGTGATCTTGTTTGGGATAAGAGAGGCAAAGATACAAGGCAGGAGTGTAGTTCTTTGGAGCACAACCTCTGGGCAGATGCCTGCAGTAAGGATGGGTGCACTGTCTGTTTTGTGTGCTGTTAGTGGGGAGGGCAGAAGGTGCTCTGGCTTCCCCTTATTCCAAGGGTTTTGTGGTGCTCTGGTCTGAACACACTTCTATGCAAAATAGGGTGAAGACCCTCAACAAATGGTGGTTGGGGAGCTGTGTGGAAATAGTTGCTCAGACCTTAAAATGACTGCAATGAAAAAAGTGAGGTGGAGGATTAATCAAGATTAGCTCTGCCTGATCAGCAGCAGGCAGTCTTCTACTAAACTACTTCAATGTTTTTCAGCCTCTTTATTCGGATGATATATCCTTTAGCCAGGAAATATTTTTTTTCCAGCAGTGTTAGTGTCTGTGCAAACAAATGACCTATAAAAGAATTTTATTAATTCTCTAGGACTAAAACTTTGAATAACATTTTTAGCTAGATAAATTTGCTTTCTAGAACTGTGCAGATGATTTGATAAAGACCTATGTCTTTGCCACCTATCATTGCTGAATTTACTAGCTTAATATCCCCAAGGGTTGTAAAAGATATCTTGTGGTTAAGAGTTGAGGGAGTTGTGGGGTTTTATTAATATTTGAGGGCTCAAGTGTAAATTACTGTTAAAAGGACTTTGGATGTGATTCTGTATTTTGTTTCCTTTGGTTTTAGTTTTGCCTGTGGTGATGAGCTGGACCACATATAAATGTGGAGACCCAACTGTAAAGACTTAAGTGAGGGAGTATTGTTTTAGTGGATGAGTGTGGTGGTTTGAACCTGAACTTGATGGACAGTCATTTAGACCAATAGCGCTTCTCAAAATTTACATATTTATTTGTATTCCTCCTGATTCTTATCTCACAGAAGGTAAGAAATGCGAACAAACCCACTACAATGAGTTAGTCTGCTAAGAACTTTGCCAGGATAAAAAACCCCAAACCTCTTAGGGTAAAAAAAAAAAAGTAGATGGCAGCACTAAGCTGTTCTGAAGGAGAGAGAATTTGAAGGTGAGAAGGATGAAAAAGCCTGTTAAATCTGCAGTTATTGCAACAGTGCAAAGCTCCCACAACATGATAGTAACTCATGTTAGCAAAAGAACCTTGCAGTCTGGTTTCCCTGCTGTTTCACTGGGAGTAGATACTACTGCTTCTTCTCGTTTCAGTAGTAAGGACCATATGAGGTCTCAGGGTAACTCTGAGCTAAAACAAGCTCATATGTAGGTTTCCTACAGAGTGACTTAAGGATTTGACCTGACTGCTGTTTGTATCTTGGTGCTAATTTACTAGTACTATTGTTATTGTATTGGAAACAATTCCTTTGCTTCCAAAGTGTGTTTAAAGACATACATAACTTCAATATATTTTCATTGTGGCATATAAGTCTGTGGCAAAGTTCTGAGTTATTTGCTCTGTTAGTAGGACCACATAACCAATAGTGGTTTTTTGACAGAAGTAGCCAGTACCAGACTGAAATCTTATAAAAATGCTTATTATTCTATATTTGACTTAGTATTTTAATGTGCCTCTGCAGAAGCCTTTAATATTAAAAAGAACTACTTGTCACCTTTTGCTTACTTTGCTGCTTTGCTCAGTCTGATGTTAAACACTGACACCAAAGGTCCCGCTGGAGTGGGGGGAGGAGGAGAAGAAATGCTTGCATTGGAGCCGGGTGACCGCCTTGCTTGAAAACTATTTTTGAGCGGGAAAAGATTGTCTTTGCGTTTTGTGAACTCCCAAATAAAGCAAGCAAAAAACCAAGACCAAATTCACTATTTTTGTTACTGTATTTATGCTTTGAGGCAGCCTGTCCACTAATAAACTGAGGAGGTGGCAGCATGTGCCTGGGGAAGAAACTTGGGTACTTTCAGGACATTCAGCTTTGAACAGAATGGGAGAAAATCCATGTGTTTTTAATTACTAAACCAGCTGTTTTATCTGAGCAGCACTCTCCTTAGGGAGCAGGAGAGCCTGCTAATGGTGCAGAAGGTGAGCTTCTTGGACTCTGGCCAGGCTTGGTGCTGTGACAGCTTCCCTGGGGAAGCCTGTTCCAGTGCTCAACCACCCTCTCAGTGAAGAACCTCTTCTTAGTGTCTAATCTGAACTTCGTTTTTGTTCAATTTGATCAACTGCAAATGGAAAACCAGTTGTGTGGATGGATATTTGGTATAGCTAATGAGAAAACCCTCAAAATAATGTAAGAACCAATAAACCAACAAAAAGAAAGCAAAACAACCAAAAAACCAGAAAACTCAACCCAAGAGTTTTTTACATAGGTTGATTTGTAGCCTCTGCACTGAAAGTAACTAACTTTATATGGTGGTGATTGCATGTATTGTTTGTTATTGTAAGTATTATAGGAATTTGGCAGGGTTTAAGACTGCTAAAATAAACTGTTATTTTAGGAAACAGCAAGTAAGTTCTGCTTCTGGAGAACTGTATATATTTTGAGGACATAATTTTTGATATTACAGTCTTTGTACCTTCTTGAGCAGCTAAGGCAGTTAACTGATATACATTAGGAATGAAGAACTTGTTTATCACATGGATCTTATTGGTCCAGTTGTGACCTCAGAAAGATGGAGAATATGATAATACGGGTTTTTCGTCTGAATTCAAGTTTCTGTGATGCTCCTTTTTAAAAAAAATATATTTAACTTGGTGTTTTTCAGAAAAAAAATCCACTGCTTTTAAAGGGCTAAATGTGTGTCTTGGGGTGACCTTACACAATGTGTTGTGTCCAAATGAAGCTTAAAAACAGGCTGACCATGGAGCTACCAGACTTTCAGTCCATGTAATCAAGTACCTACTTGCAGCAGTTCCCAAGGCCAACCACTTATAAGAGGAGAAATGATATTTTGATTTGGGCTGTTGTAATTATCTTTGTCTCACCATACCTTTTAGGGATTATCCCATAAGTTAAATACCTTGTACCAAAGTTTGTTTTATCATACACTCTTAAATCTGTTGATGTTCTTAATTATGTGTGTGTGCTTTGGGGCAATTCTTGCTTTTTTTGGCCCTGACCACTTCTGTCTTCAAGCTCTGCGATCTGGTTAGATATTTTTGAGACTATCTTATTTTTATCTCTTCTATAACTTGTAGCTTTTATTGAATTTTCCTTTGTTATGCGACCAAGAAGAGAGAAACCGAAGTTATGACTTTCCTTTGCTAGTCATGATTTTACATTTTTATTTCATCTCTCAAGTCTGCTATCCAGTTTTCAGTCTGCCTTCAAATAAGCTTCTCCACATCCAAAATATTGTTGTTATGGTCCTCTGAGCCTTCTCTGAGTCTCCAGTATTTCCCATGGATTTGGGTGCCTAGCACAGAGTAAGGAAGCAATACTGTTGATTTGATAGTGGCACTTCAAAACTGCATTATTCCTCAAGCTAACACACTGAAGGTTTCTTGATATTGTTTTCCCTGCCTCACTGAGCAGTTGTTTCAGGGTTTCCTGTGACCTCTCCAGAATGGTGCCCATATGAATTTAGCTGAAGGACTGAAAGTCCAGACAGCTCTCCTTGAGATGAAATTACTTGATCTACTCTGTTTATTTCAATGTGGGTTATCTTTGATGTTTTAAAGGTTGGGGATTTCCCTTTTGCAAAGATCAGTGGCTCTTCTGAGTGATTTTACAGATTAGGACATTTTGGGGAATCTGAATTGGATCTTGTTCTATTTTTGGAAATAGGCTAATGTCAAGAAATTCTCATTTCTCTTGTGTATATCAAGGGTCCTGCAGTTCCACGGGTTTCCTTTCTTTACCGAGCTTTGCATCAGCAGGAGATGGTGGTTTGCTGAAGTCTGGCTGTTCTCTTACTGTGCTCAGGATTAGACACTAAATTTTGTCTTTTTCTGGTTTTACTCTCAGGAACAGATCATGTAGAGGAGGGGAAGAATGAGCAGTATGACTCAGTGTACAGCATGCCCTCTCTGTCTGACAAGCTGTGCAGTCCCTGGGGTTTCTGTCAGCTCAGGCCAGAGCAGTGGTGGTATCTTTGGTGCTGACGGGCTTGTGTTTGAGTCCTCCAGGTCTGCACATCCGTGTGTGCTGAGCAATGCTCGTCTCTGCTTGTATGTCTCATCCCCATCCCACCTATTTTCCTGTGTTGCCTTTATAATGAGTCAAGTTGAATTTCTTTAAAAAAACTTGATAAAATAAACCGCCTCAAACCCAACTTCCCTCTCTGGCTTTGGCTTCTGGCTGTCATTTCTCAGGTGTCTGAAAAGTTGCCTCAAGGCTTCTGCTTCTCTGTTCGTTTGTGCTGATTTAAGCTGAACACAGCTGATTTATGAAATATATCTTAAACAAAGTTGGCTGAATAGCAAGGTTTTGTTTCTCTTTTTTTTTTTTTCTCCCTTCATGGGAACTTAATTACTGGGGGGTAGAAATTATTTTGGTGGCTGGTATTTTTCTGTTTTTATTCAATTCTCATGAAAATTAGATCCAAACATAAGTACATTTCCTTCTCACTGGAAATTCTAGGAAAATATCACTTATAAACAGTGAAACAAACAAATAAAAATGTATCCATTGGTTGTTTGCTTTGAAGTAATACTTGTATATAATCAAATGACTCCAGAAGCTGACAGGCAGCTTTAAGAACAACATCAAATGTGATTAAAGCAAATACTCAGCTGGCAATCGTTGGACCTTTATCACAGTTAAGGCTTCTCAGCATCAGACTTTCAGCACTCCTGAAACACTGTGAGAATGAATAAATAACCCATCTTCAGAAGAACTGAGGTGATTGTGTCTATTTGGCCCTCGTCTTGCCATTCTGCTTCGTGGCTTTCTGCATTTCTGCTCCGTGGCTTTCTGCATTTCTACAGTGCCTCATGTCAGGCTTTGGAAAGCTCTAGGAACGGGGAAGCTGAGATGCAGGGAAGAGAAGGGATTGCCTGAGGCACTCAGATCAAATGTACTCCCAGTTCTAGTGGCAGAAATTGCGATTTGCACATTTCTCTCTAGGCTCCGGTAATCTGTTGTCCTGTAGGGCAGCACTGTTTGTTTGTGCCTGGGCAGTCTGGAAGGTGACCTGCCCTCAGGAGGGTGGGTTGGTGGCTCTTGGCTGCGGTGGGGTGGTGAAGCTTTGCTTGTGCTTTGAGCAGGTTGTAGTGGTGATATTAAAACCACATCTGCCCCACTGCCAAGGACTTGGTTGGTCCTTTAAAGATTAAATTTACTTCTAGTGTGCCTGTCCATCCTAGTCATCATAGAATAGACAGACAAGAAAATGGTGTTTTTTAATTTTTTTTTTTTGCTCTCCAAAAGCAAAGTGGTCCTTCACCTCAAAAAGACTGAGAAATCTTCTTTGTCATATGCTGCCACAACAATGCCTGTGGCTTTCAGCACTGGAATTTTGCCACTTTATTTTGTGAAATACTTGTTCTTTATTTCAGTTGTACACTGGGTTGTGGTAGGCTCTTGTAGCAATGCCCTCAGTCTGCCCCAGTGTGCCTCTGTGATGGCTGACAGTCCCAGAGACCTTGCCAGGGAGCTGCTGAACATGATATGCAAAGAAGTAGCAAAAAAACTATGGAATTGAGCCCTAGCAGGCAAAAAAATTGTTTCAAAGCTGTGACTGAGGCAAGTTTTTCTGAGCTTGGCAAAGGAGGCTGCAAGTTGCCTTGGAACTGTCATCGTGCTGAAAGGGAACTCATGGTCTTTGGCTTGGGGATAGGATGTTAGCATAGATGAGAGCCACAGAGTCCTAAATGGTTTGGGTGTCTTAGCTAATTTCTGCTGGTGTGAGTAGTCGAATTGGGGCAGCTACTCCAAACTGCTTGATTCCTTAAATGAGATGCGTCTTGCAAGGAGTCAGCAGTGTTCTGGTAACCTGGAAGAACATGGGTGACTAATCTGCAGTACAGGGCGAAGTCACACCTCTGGCACTGGTGCTGTGCAGGAGCCTGTGCATTGGCACGTTGATGAAGGGAGCTGATGGACTTGTGTGCAGGGCCATGGTGTGTCAGAAGCTGTCTTGATGAGTAGTCCTCATCCTATTGCTGCTGGACAGCTGCCGAGATTGTTCTGTATTGCCCATAGGTGGGGTTTTTGCTTGTAGAAACAGTGAGTCATGAGGTAGGAAAAGCCCTTTACACCTTTCTAGGTGTCCGATGCCCAGACACCAGCAGCAGCTGTCAGGTATCTCTTTCTCAGTAGCACAGGAAAACGAGGGCTGTGGGGTAGGACTGAAACTCTTCAGCACGGGGGTATCCTTAGAACCTTAGTTAGAGCTGGGGCTCAGACCTCCGAGCAGCAGTAGGTGATACTGCTGCAGAGATAAGGGATATAAGCAGGACTATTGGAGAAATAGAGTACTGGAAATGTGAAGCACTGTCCAGAAGGGAAACATCCACAAAAGGAGAGTGGGATGTGCAGGAAGGAGATGATAGAGCTTTTCCTGTTTGCACTTAAAGGACAATTAAGAGGATAATCTGCTGTGACAGCTGCCAGGTACCTGCTGCACTGCTGCCTTTGTGATGCACCAGTCCATGCCCAGCACCTGTGGCTGCCAGCTGCTGATAGAGGGATACAGCATGGATGGCCCAAGTGGAGACACTACTCCTTTTGGAAGAACTTGCCTTGTGGAGAATAGGAGAACAACTACAGAGAGCAAAATGCTTCCTTTCTGCATGGAATAAGTGACTTGCAGTTAAAGATAGGCTGCGTTATTTCTTATGCAGTTCCGAAAAGCTTCAAGAAAGGAAGAAGTAGCAATTGAACACATTGTTGATAATTAATCTTGTTGCTGAGACCTGTCAAGCCTTTGCATTACTTGAGTTGTTTTATTTCCATATTTTAAAACCATCTGAGAAGGAAATTACTGTCCAGCTGTCTTCCAGCTGTATTTTCATAGAGGTTGACCCTGCTTCCAGCCTGAGAATATGTTGCAAATTACCTTCCTTTTTTAGTTACTTTCTTTAACTGCCTTATCTCCTAGTTCTCTCCTAGTTCTTGACTTGATGAGGTTTCTCCCCATCAGTCATGAACATAATTATACAGGTGTTACGACAAGTCTTCAAGCTTTGAGTGGTGGTTATGGGAGAAAACGTTTAAAAGTATTTCAACCTTTTGGGGGAGCATGCTCTTTCCAACAGACTGAGTGGGCCACCCTTCTTTTACTCCCTGTAACCAAGCCAACCCTGCTGTGGTCTGGCAGGACTCGCTCTAACCTGGGGATTGAGAGGTCATGGGGTTCCATTTCCCTCTTTGGCTGCTTGTGTTTGACTGCCACTTGAGAACTAGACTGAGAGGCTGTCATAGGGCAGCATTTCTTGAAGTGACCTACTTCTTTCATCTGGCAGTGACACCTCACCCAACCAGCAAAGCTGTATGTGCCAAATTATGTGCATGTTTGGTAGCTCCAGAGTCCAGACCACAATCTTTTTGTAGAATAGAAGCCAAACCCTGGAGTTGGGCTGGTTCCCTATAGTTACCAGCTGCCTGGCCTATAATCTTGAAAAAGTGCACCCAGCATCTAGTGTTAATAAGTTGTCTATGCAAGCTTTCACCTACATCTTAAGAGGCAAAGATTTGTGCTTTCAACATGAGAAAGGTCGGGGTTTGCACTGTCCTATAAAATTTGTGGTTACGGATTGAACCCATTGCTTTTGATGTAAAAAAACCCCAAAAAATCAACAAACTAAAATCAGTAGTTCAACACTCTAAGCAGGTATCCCTTAGAAACATGTTGGACAGTCCAGAAAAGCTTGTTACACACTTTAAAAAGAAAGTTCTGAATGTTTTCAGAAACGTTGTGTGTTACTGGCTTAGGGCACTTCTGGCAAGTTCAGTAGTTAAGCAGTATTCTAAGCAAGGCAGCAAAAGGGAAACTCCCACTGATGGGAGAGCTTGCTTAAACTATTTAAAAACTTAAATGGGACAAATCTTTACTTAAGTCAGAGGAAAATGTCGAAATGTGTTCTCTTACAGAAAGGGACTTCGTTTTGAACCCAGCTGGACATCTTCAGCTTGAAAAAAAATCAGCTGCCCAGGTAGATACCAAATCTGCTCTGCAAAGAGCTGTTAGTCCCACTGGAAAGATTCCTGAAATGAAAACATCTCCAGCACAATGAAGTATCAGTAGTGGATCCTTCCCCACAGTGGAAGTTCAGAACCACAAAATGTGGAGCATCAGTCAAGCAGTTTTCTTGAGGCTTTTACTACTTCATTTCTTCTGCGAGAGGGTAGCCAGTGCTTGCTGTATCAGTTGGTTTTGGGATGGAGCTTTGTTTGGGTTTTTTTGTTATTGTGTTTGGTTTGTTTTGTTGTTTGTTGGGGTTTTTTTTTTAATAGTAGCTCTGAGGAAAAGCATAATAGCAATGAGAGTTCAGCAAACTTCAGCAAAATAGACGGGTAAAGTAGTCTGCTAGGAAGTATCATAATTAAAAGCAAACTACATTTGTCAAAATAAATGAACTAAATGCAGTTTATGGTACATTAGCTTGTTTGCTTACTTGCACATAACCAAATTCTTTTGGATTAGCAATTGGTATCCCACTCATTAGTGAACATTATTAGATTCTATCGTGATACTTATTGGCAAATTTGAGAACAGGGAAGGAAAAGGAAAAGAGTTATTGGGACCAGGCCCAGTAAACTGCTAAGCATTCTTTGGCTTAAAATCTGGATTAAAAGGCATTATTTAAGCTTTCCTTCATAACAGGGGAGAACCAGCTACCTGCAGCCCACCAGGACAGCAGCAAATTTGTATTGTCCGTCACAGTCCAGTTGCTCTGTGATTCAGGTTTGATTTTTTTGGAAGATGTTAGAGGTGTTGCAGACCCTCCTGTGCTGCCAAGCCTGGGCCAGGGTCTGGCCTTCACCTCGCCCTGTCGTGCCTGGGGGTGAGTGGTGCAGCTCAGCCGCTCTTGTGTTCCACCCTTTGGAGCTGCAGCTGCCTCTCCTGTTACGCACGGCTTTTCCAGAAGGTAAAAAGTGAAATTGGGGTGAGTCTTGCCAAATCCTTTGCTGGCTCTGAGGCTGTGAATACCATTAGTAGAAGAAATTCTTGTGTTGCTGTTGAGAGAGGTAGTGGCTGTGTCTGAAACATTTCCATGCTACCGACATGAGGAATGAGGCACTGGTTTGTGTCACAATCACAAGCCAAATCCCTGCAACAGAGGAGGCTTCTACATATGTTTGAAGGTGGCAGAGGAGCTGTTTTGGCAAGTGCATTAATTCTTAGAGAATGATTAGGTGGGGTGGAGTTCTTCCCCCTCTGTACCAAGGAGGTTTCTCTCTTGATTTTTTAATTTTTTATGAGTAAGGGACAGGAAAGAAACTGCGTAATTCATTGAACTGTGTTTTAATCAGATGTTAGCACTTTGCAGTTCCATATGTCTTCCTAGGTATCTCAGCAATTTTTTTTGGGTAACAGTAAACCACAAATCATGCTGCTGTTATCTCTTCTTGCTTCACCAAGCAGGACTCAAATGAGGAGATTGGTACAGTGATCCCAAGCCAAGAGCCTCAGAGCTTTTTAGCAGAGAGAAGACTGCAAAAGACGCTAATGAAGTGACATAGCAGAAGCTCCTTAATGTTTTTAAAATCTAGAATGTCAAGGAAGAAGCCATTTTTACTCATACCTGGATGTTGTTTCTTCATCCTAGGCAGCAGGTAAAGAAGCTGCCTGCTCTCTTTGAAGCACTTGTTGATCAGTGTCTCCTGCCTGGCATAGATGTCTGTACCGTCTGTGGCCAGGGGTGTATTCCTTTATATTGTCGTGGTAAACTTGGCACAGAATTGGTGCTTTCTTATATGCTTTTAATTAATCTCATCTGAAGTGTGCTTATTCTAAGTTTTGTCACCAAACTCTTACTTCTATTAGAAATATGATTAGCATATACATTTAGTGATATTTTTTAAAGAAGCTTCTTTATCTAGAGAAATACGATGAGCAAAACCAGGCTGTAGGAGTTGGTTATACTTGGTCTCCAGTGCACCATTAGCTGCATACTGCTGGCAGGTTTGGAAGATTACAAATAACTATTTTTGATGCTGAACTTCTTATTTTCAGGATATTACAACCTCACTCTAAAATGCTGAAGTACTTCCAATGACTTTAGAAGAGGCGCAAGTTAATTTCAGAACCTGTGGTAAAGCAGATTGATGAGTAACTTGGGGTAGCAGAGCGTGAAGAGCCATGGGATGTCACAACTCTCTGGAAGAGTCATCTGTGTCTAACTGAACTCAGGATGATGTCATATCTCAAGCCATTCAGGGGTCACTGAAGTCTACAGAGATTGATTTTACCCCTTGTTGTCGTGGGGAATCATCTGGATCAACTCCAAGCTGCAACTTACTTGGACCTTCTGGTCTGTGGCTGAGAATTTTTCTCAGGCATGCTGGAAACATGGTTCATTTAGCAAGGCTTATCAGCAAAGCCAAGAGCTGTGTTAAGGTTAATATTCCTGCCTAAGAGAAGGTTTCTTGCATTATTTCCGTATGAGTATTCTTATTTTGCTGTGATTGACGGCCAGCACTTAACCAGAGCATCTTTGGTTACACAGAGCTGGATGTTTGAATGCTGAGCTGTCAGGTGTATGGCCAATGGTTGAAATACAAAGATTCAAATTGGATACCTTCTTACTGAATGCAGTTCAAGGAATGACAGAATAGTTTGGGTTGGAAGGGACCTTTAAAGTCTAGTCCAGTCCACCTGCCATGGGCAAAGATGTCTACAACTACATCAGGTTTCTCAGAGTCCATGCAACCTGACCTTGAATGTTTCTACCACCTCTCAGGGAAACATGTGCTAGTGTTTGACCACCCTCATTGTAAAAAAACTTCTTTATATCTAATCTGAATCAACTCTCTTAGTTTAAAATGATTGCTTCTTGTCCTATTGCAATAGGCCCTGCTAAAGTTTGTCCCCATCCTTTTTATAGACCTCCTTCAAGTACTGAATGGCCACAAGAAGTTCTCCCTGGGGCCTTCTCTTCTCCAGGATAAACAACCCAACTCTGCTTTTCCTAACAGGAGAGGTGAGGTGTTCCATCCCTCCAGTCATTTTTGTGGCCTCTTCTGGACCTGCTCTAGCAGGTCAATGTCCTTTGTGTGGTGAGAGCCCCAGAACTGGACGCAGCACTGCAGATGTGGTTTCAAGAAGGTGGAGTAGAGGGGCAGAATCACCTCCCTCTCAGTTCATAAGAATTTCTGAGCTCGGGTCCTTGAGACAAACTGGGCATAGGAACAGTTAAATAAGTTCTCTCATTGTGCTGTGAAAACACTGAAGGTGCCTGTCTTGGTCCAGTCAGTAAGTGGTAAAGTAGAAGTGAGACTCTTCTGGGGTGTGCACTAGGGTAGCATCAGCCTTTTGGCACCACTTGGACTCAGCTGGGCTTTGATTTTTGTACCTGTCATTAAAAACTTAAACACTGAAGAAGGATATAATTGCAAGAATTTTATATTAGGGTTATTCTAATAAAAGCCACTGGAGATGGGATTCTTAAAACCCATTCACTAGGGGCACATCAGTTCCTGTCTTGATCTAGTCTCTGGGATTTTTTTAGCTGACTTTATTCTGTGTAAATTAAAACCAAAACTGAGACCAAACTGATTGTGAGGAAATTATTAGACTCTGTGGAATTGAGCATAGTGCTTCTGGTCTTCTAAAATTATGCTTGCAACTTCTGCACCAGGAATATCAAGTTGGGACTTTTCCACAGTCATTTAAATCTTGCTGAGTGCTTTGAGTTTATCAGCAAGAGTACATGATGTGTTCTTCCCTTTCTACCCTCTACCCCCTCCCACAACTTTTTATTTCTACGTGATTGTGCCCTATTGGATATAAAATAAACATGCTTGCTCCAGGAGGCTCTGTGATGCAAGGAAGAATAGAGATCTGCTCTTCCCATGGTGACAGAATGCCTAAATAAATAGTTGCCGGCATGAGCATAGAAGCTGGAGCAATGGTAGTTTAACCACTAGGAAATGTATTCAAAGAGCTATTGGTAGTAGAAGAAAATCAGCTAAAAATAAGTCTGCCCCTTCCTAATGTTGCATGGTGGGTAGAAGGGAAATATTTATCAATTTTCTACACCTCCCCTTCCACCTCTCCCCTTTACGTGAAAATTCTCATTCAGGGGCGTAAGGGGATTGTCAGCAACTGGGTATGCAAATATAAGTATTTTTTTTCGCCCAGTACAACCACTTTTATAATTGGGAAATACTGAAAATAGCTGCCTTCCTGCAGGAGGTTGGAAAGGCCCTGCAAAATAAGATCTCACTCGCAGAAAAATGTGTGCCTTTGTTTTAAAGACAGCAGTAAAAGGATTTGTTTTGGGTGTTAAATATGTCAACATTGTAAAGAGCCAGCAACCCACTTTGTTTTTAAATGTTTAAATAATTGTTCCTATGCTATGCTGCCATGAATTATGATTAATTATACAAGTCACAACTTGGTAAGAACCAATCCATGAATGAAATATTATATTCAAGGGTTTGTTTTTCTGCCTTTTTTTTTTTAATTTGTGAGTTTTCTAATTTAAAAAAAAAGGCTGGCTAAGAGAGGCCAGCTGGCACTATTATAGAGTGATAGGGGAGAGCTGTGAGCATCAAGGAGGCACAGCGTGACGGAAGGCAGCCAAAAGGATTAAGGTATCTTAGAACTTCTTTGCCGCGGGCTTAGTCTGATGGCAGAGGGAACGTGTAATTCCTGCTTTATTTTATTTGTGGCACAAGTGAGGAAGGGGGTTGGAGTTCTCATGACACAGCTTGAGGGATGGGGCCAGTGGAGCTGCTGCTGGGGCATCGTGGAAGTGCAGAAGGGACAAAATGGAAAAGATGTTTTTGGTCACCTTTTTTCTAAAGCTGCTTTCCTGTGGGTCTGTTGGCATAAAAGGATAGTGAACGGGGCTGTCCAAATGGCAGAGGTTTCAAGGGAGGAGTGGGAGTAATAGAAGAGTGCTCTGTATTAATTCATGTATAATTCAGTATTAATGCTGGGTTGGCAGAACTCTGCAAATATTTTCAACTATTTTCACTGGACATTCAGGGACTACAGTTCTCTCCTATATTAGACAAATGTCCCATTTAACCTGTAAGAGGATAGGCTGCCTTTTATTTTTGCCCCCCTTTTTTTAAATAAGCAACAACAATAAAGTAAGTAGTAGATACTGATAGCTTTGAAATTTGTTTTTGTTAAAATTCAGGGACTTCATTTTATATTTCAGAGATATAATTGATACCAACTTTTCTGTGTGCACCTATTTGCATGCTTGTATATACAGATACATGTATTTATGGGTCTATATATATATACACTGAAGGCCCACAAAATTAATGATAAATTAAAAGAGGCTCACATTCTAGTTTGAAATTTTTGATTTTTTTTAAGAATCTAGGTGTGAAGTTGATGGTGTCACTTTAATACTTTCACTGGCAGTATCTCTTAAATACTTCCATATTCAGTTTCAAAACATAAGTACTTGTGTGTCTTATCTTCTGCGGCCACTGTTCTAGGAAAGAAAAATCAACATTCTTTATAGCTGCTTTACTTTCAAGGTATTGAGCCCTCATGCCCTAATCTCTCTCGGAAGGGATTGTAGGAAGTGAAGTGCTGACTTGCTGCCTGTATTTAAATCCTCTTTGAGAACTTTTAATCTTTTTTATTTAATATTTTCAAGTCAGTTTTCAGCACAAGACTGGTCACAGCTGCAGGGAGACTTGCCTTTTGGGAAGGCGAGCACAATCTGTTTTGTGATGATTGAGATCTGGACTGTGGCATGTTTAGCCAGCCCTCGGGGTAGAGGTTGGCTGGACCTTAGGAACAGCTCTTAAGTACACACACACGCACCTTGTATCAAGCTGCTCATACTTCTGGAAATACCCAGAGAGTATGCCAAAAGGCTTATTGCTGCCAGTTTGGGGTTGACTAACATCATTGCCTTAGCTGGGCTGAAGTGGACGGAGCTAAAGGCCACCTAACCCTTTGGATGCTACTTACAAAAGTAATTTGAGAAAACTTTGAGAGCTGACAGAGATGGGCACATCTCAGAATGGTGGCAGGTGAACACTGTTACAGAAGGAGCACTAGTTCTTTTCAGTTCTGAGACTGGAAATCCTTGGTCAAACTTTTGGGAAGGAAATCTTTCACTTTTCGCCTTGAGAATTTTATTTAACATACTTGTTTAATTTCTAGGTCTGACTGAGGTTTTTGAGTTACGATTTGGGTTACGATTTGGGTTTGTTGTTATGTGACGAAAGTATTTTTTCTTCTTAGCATGTGTGTTCTTTATAGCTTCCTAATATGATCTAAGCACTCTTTAGTGCAACTTGACTGGCCGAAAACATAACAAACGGCAAATGCTTTTATTAATATTTTTTCTCTTTATTAAATTGCCATAATTGATGCAAGATGAGCTCACACCTTAGGAAGAAGTAGAAGACAATTGCAGCTGGCAAGGTTGAAGCCTAGTCTGAAGTGAGCGTTGGTAAGACAGATGTGAAGAGGGAGGCCATGTTGTCACTGTGGCAGTGTTAAATCTCTCTCCCAAAACAATTGCATGTAAAGCTCCACCTATGTGGCTAATCATGTTTGTATTGTTGAATGTTTCCATAGCACAGCAGTGCCCGCGCGCTGCTTTAGATTAGATTAGCTGCACACTGTGTTGAATAGATAGCATTTTGACTAACTGTGTGTCAAATGATACAGCCACTATGAAGTGACTGAAGCAGCATCTTCCCCCTGCCCTACCCAAACCTGCAGGCTTGTCTCCATGAGGCCATTTAAAATCATTAGCATCAACAGCTTAGTAGGGCTGACCAGAAGAGGAGATCTGAAAAGATTTTTTTTCTGTCTGTTGGAGAGGGAGACTGTTTTACTTGTAGAAGAACATTAATTTTGAAAAGGAGTGGTTCCAAAATCCCTTACAAAGGGAGAGCATCACCATTTCTGTTGCACAGCAATTTTGTGATCAAGTCCTGGATGTACAATCCTGCATAGACTAATATCTGGAAATAGGTTATTAAAGAGAAGAAATGTTTTTCTTGCCTAGATGGTTAGGTTGTTGGTTTTTTTATAATCTAGAAAGCAAGGGAGGTGGTGCAGTATGAGCAAGGTGCACTTTTGTTCGTGCAGCAGTAGCACATGCTCCTTGTGGGTACAGCTCTCTCAGGTGGCTGACATGGGGATGTCACTGTGTGCACATCTATCTTCAAAGCATCTCGGCAGTTTGTGGATGCCTGTTGTTGTACAGAGGCAAAAATAAATACACAGTTGTGGCAGTGTGCATTGTGTGACAAGATGAGTTTGTTTCCAAAGCACAAGCCTCTCCATTCTGCTTATTTTTAGGGAGTGGGGGAAAACTGATTAAAATTAGTTTGGAGGAACAGAAGCCTTCTAGACCACTTTAAAGCTCTACTGACTGCTGCTCGGATGGACAACTGCCACTGGTTTTCCTCTCAGTACATTCACAGTGTCATGACTCAGGCAAGCAGATACTCAATTATTAATGAGTTATCTACAAAGAAAAATAATTAAAAACAAACCCAAAGCAATAGAGCACTTAATTAAGAGTTAGTGGTGGAGTTTCCGCTGTCTCTTAATGGAAAGCTTCCAAGAACAATTTACCTTCCAGAAAGAGTACCTGCATCAGCCTGCCTCATTAAAAATGCTTCCCGCGTAAACCAGAAGTTGGATCATACTTTTAGGCAGGCAAATAAACTTATTGATTAGACACTAATTGGAGTTCTGCAGAGCGGAAGGGAGCCTGCATATATTTCAGAGACTTCATGTAGAAATTTGCACTGTTGTTGCATTGTTGATGCTCCCAAGAACAGATTACAGGAGGCCTAAGGAAACTTTGTCCTAGAGATGAATTTTAGGACATTTTGCTCCTCTGTGTTTTATGGCATCTCTTGGTATCTGGTTGGCTTAAAACTCCCTTGGGCATTGCAGCAATGTCATTGTTGCTGTCCTTGCTTTGTGTAGTACCATAGATTTTGTCGTTGTTCATCCATTTTCCATGTCTTAAAAAAAAACAATCTGTAGCAAACTTCCCCCAAAATAGAAGGAAAATCTAAATGTCTTAAGTAGAATAAGGGTTTTCTGAAAATGCAAGTCAGCAGTACCTACCTGTAAGATGTAAATCCCTTGTGGAAGAGCTGTGTATGCAGCACGTGCAAATGAGTCTGTTTATCTCTCCGAGAGGACACATCCAGGCTGGCTCCTGCCTTCTGCCCTGTTTCCTTGGAATTCTCTCCCACAGCAGGACTCTGAAGCTACTCCAGTTTGGAGAATGCAGGCTTACCAAGTCTTAGAGCAGTAAGACCTGCATGAATAAAAAGCTGTCTGGGTTTTAGGAATTCAGTGGTCACTCTTTGTGGGGCAAAAAGAATATAATATAATTAAATAAAATCAACTCACTGCAGCAGACTTGAGTTTCTGAAAGTGTTTATTTCCTCACATCTGTCTGATTTTCTGTGTTGCTGTATGCTTACTCCTTTCACAGTCACAGAATGGTTTGGGTTGGAAGAGACACTTCAAAATCAGAGCTTCATCCAGCCTGGCCTTGTCTTTGGTGTCTTCCTCCCTACCCTATGTTTCTGTGATTTTTTTTCTCTCCATGCTTGTAGTGTAAGGTCTTTATCTTTGCAGTCCTGTTCTGTTCCCCTTCCATCTGTGAATGTATGTCAGTAATTCCTGAGGATGCACAAACAGAAAGCATGCTAAGTAAGTCTCTAAATGCAATTTGGTAGCTGGAAATAAAGAGCAAAACCAGCAGGATGTGACCAGCAATGGCTTTGCTAATCAAAGGGGTAAATGTTGTGTTAAATGAAGTCACAGTCTTTTCTCTATTATTTTTTGTTGTTTTGAAGTGCTGGCAGTTTCGTTGCTGGAGGGTTTTATTTCCCCTTTAGTCCTCTATAGGCTGTGTTAGCTGACAGTAACTGGCTGATGAGGTAAATGATCTCATGACATTACTGTCTGTGATGTTTCTGTTTTGCTTTTCCCCCCTCGAGACATGATATGTGGGAGGAGGGCTTTAATTTAATTACTTTGAAAGAAGAGTCGGTGAGTGGTCACTCAAGATCTTGCAGAGGGTTTTAACCTCCAACTTGTTAGTGTGACTTGGTAAAAACTCCAGCTGGGCAGGCAGCCTTTTACAATCATTGTGATCATCTGCTTTAATTGTGTTACTGTGTTCCCTATATAGGAGTAAGAAGCCAAAATAAAATTCTATAAGTAAGCTGTTAATGAATCTTAAGTCACTCAGTTTCTGACTTTTCAGGTAAATTGGAGATAATAAATAGTTGAAACCTTGGCAGTGTTTGTTCTAAAACTCATCTCTGGCTGGCCTGAGCTTCCTCAGAGAATTAGAAGAAAAATTCCTTAAACTGCAAGTTTACTGTCTTTCATGTTTGAGTTGTGTGGGTAACAGAGGCTCAGCAGTGGCAGGATGCCCTTTACATGGATGGGTAGAGAAAACAGCATTTGAGACACTGGTCTCCTGTTTTGCATCATTGATGGACCCAAATTCAGTGACAGAAGAATTGAAAAACAAAGAGTTGCACGTTAAGTGTTGTCCCTACTTGCAAGATGACTTCGGCCCCAGTGGTGTCATGGCATTCATGTCCATGTTGCCATTCTGAGCCCTTGTTCTGTGTTTATTTAGTAAAGTTTTGTTTTCTCTGAAGGCTCGGCTTACCACAGCCTTTTGGCACATGCAGCCTCTTGGTTGGCACAGCCAACAAAGCAGGTACCTTCAGAGGGGCTTTGTCAGAGAATGCTTCCCCCAGGCGAAGATACCTAGATATTTTTTTCTTTCTACTTTAGCTATTTCTGAAACTTAGCTATTGATCTATCAAAACCTGTATACTCTGAGTTTCTGTAAACCACCTATGATGAGAAAGCTGAACAGGGCTGCTCCTGCCAGCAGCTCATCCACTAAAATGTGGCCCTCCATTGAGAACAGCATGTTCTCCCTCTTGAGACAAATAAATACCTTTTGACAGGTAACTTGCTAACTGTGTATTTGTGCTTTGTATTACACATGATTCCTGACATACCTAATTACCTTGAAATTACAGATAAAGGTCCCTTTATACTGACTTGACAAAAAATATTTTTGTTGTAACTTCTATTTATAAGAACATGGCATTTTTTAAAAGACAGTTTTAAGTAAACCTGTTTATTCTCTAAGTGCAGCTGTAAAACTGGTTTGAAAGAGGACTGTTGATTAACCTTAAAACTACAAGACAAGTTTTGGTCCATTTAAGAACTTTGTGTGCATGATAGAAAACAGTCAGCTGAAAGCATGTGGTGTAGCTGCTCCTTTTCACATGTAGGATGTTTGTCAGCAGGGGGTTGTTTGGGCATTTTTTTTTTGTCTCTGTGATTCTGTTACTAAATGTTAGAAGAAGCTTAAGGAAAATATCATCTGAATTTTTAACCTTGCTGAACAGCCAGCCTGCTCTGAAGCTCCTGATTAGTGCAGAATTTGATCACAAAGCATGATTGAGAGTAGCAGCTTGTCACTGTGTGTGATTAATGACAGCTCCACCTGCCGTGGAGCTTCCTAAGTGGTAAAAGCAATCCAAACTGGAGTGTCCTCTTCACTCAGCCGCAATTTAGGTTGCAGATTTATTCCCTCATCTCCTCCCCCCTGGGCCCCCCCCAAATAGTGTGAAGCTGAAAGAAAGGATCAGAAGTACCTGCAAAGATTGAGGATTACAATAGGAAACTGCTGGCTCGTGAGGGGAAGTAGTGGCACAGAGCAGTGCAGGTGTGTTGGTGCTTTTGGTTGAGGGTCAGTAGAATATGTAAATATGAGTGTGCTGTGCTGCTCCTGATGGAGGTACAGCTGGTGCAAGATGCTGCAGAAGGCTAGTTCAGGTGCACTCACCTCACCTGGGCAGGGTGACCCACTCGCTATCTAGCCTGCTCTGACGAGATTTTAGCCATTTTTCAGGCTCGTTCTGTACTAAGTCTTAATGAGAATTCTTGCTACTTTCTTTCTTTTTAATTTTTATGACATCTGCAACCCAGCACCTCTCCCAATTAAGCTCATGTTTGGCTTCTGCTAACCAAAACCTTCACAGCAGTAGCAGCAAGTCTGTATATGCTCTACCTGGCTTTTGAGAGCAAATCAATTTGGTACTATACCTGGAGAAATGAAGGTACCTGAAATACATTCCACAGTAGTGAATGATTTCTGCATGAATGAAGTCTTGCAGATACACCTGGTCATCCTGACTGATCTCACTAATGTTACTATGGAGCAGAGTTTCACGTGGCTATGGTTTGCACCACAAGCACAGACTATAGGGATCTGCCTGGGGAAAGTGTGTATTTCTCTGTAATGGGCAAAGAAATTAAACTTCTACAAGAAACAAAGCTGTCATTAGTGGTAAGTAATGTGCTTCAAAATTGTGTATCAGTGAGAGCCTGCTCCTTTGCTCTCCTGCCTCTGGTAAACACTCCACATAAATGATGCTTACAGTTTTGTAGCTGACAGATCTGAAATAAAAATGCATTTAAAAAAAAAAAAGAAATGTTTTTCTGGCATTCTGCCTCAGCTGCAGGTGGTTTGTCCTGGTAAAGCAGGTGGTGGTCACAGGGATGCACAGGGCAGTGGTAATGTCTTGTGGTAGGAAGCACAGACAGGCTAGGGGAGTCTGTCCTAATGCTGGAGGAGAATTTGAGAGGTGGCCTTGGATTGTGAGAGTGACTCAAGCACATTCTAGCACTGATCACCTTTCTTAAAATAAAAGCTGTTTGCATTTGAGGCAGTGAGGGTGGGATTTGTCTCCCCTTACCTCACACATCTAAGTTTAAGCTCCTTGCTCCAGGGTGCCTGCATGGACAGGAGAAAGAAATAGATTGCCCTGTCCATGTGCCTGTTGTGAAACTGTTGGTGCTGAGCTTAAGCTGGCATTAGTGTCTCTCTCTCTGGGCCGGTTTGTGCTGATGACCTGTTCCCTATTGTTCACCTGAAGAAGTTCATCAAGGCCAAGTGCAAGGTGCAGTGCATGGGTCAGGGCCATCACCAGTGTCAGTGCAGCCTCGGTGATGCACCTAGGGGTGTTGGTTGATGAACAACTGGACGTGACTCAGCAACGTGTGCTTGCAGCCCAGAAAGCCCATTGTGTCCTGGGCTGCGTCAAAAGCAGCATGGCCGGCAGGTCCAGGAAGGGAATTTTGCCCCTCTGCTCTCTCTGGAGGTCTGTGTCCAGCTCTGGGGCCCTGGGTAAAAGACAGACATGGACCTATTGGAGTGGCTCCAGGGGAGCACCATGAAAATGGTCAGAGGGCTGGAAGGGTTTTCTTGTAAAGACAGGCTGAGACACTTGGGGTTGTTCAGAGCAAAGAAGGTTCTGAGGAGGTCTTACTGTGGTGTTTCAGAGTTTAAGGATGCTTACCAGAAAGCTGGAGTAAGGCTTTTTGCCAAGGTCTGTAGTGGCAGGACAAGGAGTAACAACTCTAAGCTGAAGGAGGGCAGATTTAGATTGCATGTAAGGAAAAAAAAAAGTTATGATTCAGAGGGGAAAAAAAAAAGATGGTTTAGAGAAAACCACTCTGGTGTCAGTCTGTGGTTGGACTGGATATAGGGCTGCTGCTGCATTTGGTATAAATTCAGCATGAAACTTTCTGCTCTGGCTGCCTCTGTGGTGCCGCTTGCTTCCAGTGAGCCTTCCCGGTGTTCTCAGCAGGGTAAAAGCTTGACACTTCATTTTAAACAAAAATATCAGTTTTCAGAGCTTCTGTTTTGAATGCAATATGAGAGAGTGTGTATATAAATACTTTCTCTGGCTCATGCCTCTGTCTGCAATGTGAATTAACATCAGTGTTTTGTCTTCACAAAAATGCTACCACATTACGTTGTTACGTGCCAGTATGACAACCTAATAGGATCACTGCTTCCAACTTCTTCCCTCTCCTTATTGGAAATGATACCAATTTAGCTAATGAGGAACCCAAATACAGCAACTTGCAAATATTTGTATTTTGGCAGGCTGGTGTCTCTGCAATATATGGGCCTGTCTCTCCTAGTCCTTTGGTTTCAGAAGATGATACACTAGTTATTTCCATTTCCTATCCTTACCACAGTCTAAAGAGCAGCATCTCTTAATATGCAACATGGAACGTAATGTCTGGAGAAGTATTTGATCTGATTTGCCTTGAAAATGTTTATTTGTGGGGAAGGAAATACTAGGAGTCATTTGGATGATAAGACCTTTTAGAGTGCTTTTATTTTTAGGTTGGCATCGCTAAGTATATGAGCACATCAGCTCATCCTTTGAGGTGTTAAAGAAGTATTTCTGTTCCTAATTGAATTTGAGGCCAACAGGGAGACTGTGGTCTGGCCCCAAATCCCACAGACCCTGGTAAAAGAGGCAGTGAGAACCCAGTCCTATGAGTTCTGTTTCCTCCCAAGCTGATTGGAAGCAGGATGTACAACATCTCGAGTGTGTAGAGGAGCATGGCTTTGAGACACCGTGGGTATTCTTTGGTCCTGACACAGTTCAAGTGATCCTGGCTTTTATCCAGGCCAGGTAGCAGTATCATCTTGCCTGTGGCAGTTCCATGTGCAACTTGCAGCGTGATCGAGGGAATTAAGCTCTGAAGAGAGCAGTTAAAAAATACCTTATTCCCTGCAAGCAAAGAGGATACAGCTGGGAACCCGTCTTGCTAATGTGGAGAATTGCAATGACTTGATCAAGAATCTGTGTGATTGGAGAAATTAAGTCATTTATACTGCAAAGCTAATAATATTTTTGTAAGTGGTATGAAACTGGTGGTAGTTGTGGGGTTTTATTCCTTTATGGGTATTTTAATTTGAGCAGTTGTGCAGAACAAATTATATTTATTTGGTTGATACTAAAATATATTCCTGTTCTGTAATTTTGATCTGTCTCTTTCCTGATACATAATTCAGTTACTGCCTTAAAGGCAGAAAGAGCTTTAAGTGTACTGTTGTTTACTTCTATCAAAGCAGGATTTTACCTGCTGACCTATGAAGGACTCCTAAAGTTAGCTTTGCTGTACACAAAATGCTATTCAACTTAGATAAATCTAAGCAGAGTGAATATGTATGTTGTGAAGTCCCAGTGATGTGCAGAAAATGTAGCATAAGTATATGTTAAAGTTGCAAAATAAGAAAATAAAAGCCCTTGGTAAAATTGCTTAGCTGATAACTCAGAAACCAGATGCTTAAGTTGTTTAGAAGCAAAAAAAAAATAGTAGCTTTAGTTTCTAGAAAGTGGAAAGCAAGTATTAACGTAACTGCTGTCAGAAAAGGGACTGTAAAAAGGTGATGTCTTGCTCAGCAGGTTGGTTTCTAGCCTGTACTTCAGAGTCTATTTTTCTTATTTTTTTCTCCTCCTTCCTCCTGATGCATGCTTGTGCTCCTGTTGGTTTTGCCGAGCTAGCACAGCGCTGATCCAGGGGGGCTGGCAGGTGCAGGCATTGGAATTACCGGCAGCTTTCCGAACTGTGCCTCACCAGCAGCTGCGTGAGCCTCGCGGGGACAGAGGGATGTGCAGGTGTCCCCACGCACGGGCTTGGCCCGTGGTCCCGGTGCTGCTGGGAGTGATGGGCAGTGAGAGAAGAGTCCAGCATGAGTCAGGAGTGTGCTGTGGGAATGTTGAGAGAGCATCTTTTGCTTGGAAACTGAGACTTGAGATAGAAGCCTAGAATCACAGTAAATCTGGAATGTCACGTAGCCTCTTAAAGTCTTTTTCTACCTCCTCTTCTTGTCCATGTACACTCAAAGGAAATCTTGTTCTCAGTCCACTTGGAAGAGATTGGTTGCTTGGAGTATGGGAAGAGAATAAGAAAAAAGCTGAAACTCTAGTTTCTTCTATTTGGAATGTTCCATTTTGTGAAAATTGCCTCCAACTGATAAGGCTGTGTAACAAGTTCTCTGTGAATTCAGGCCATTTTGTGCCTTAAAGGCTTCTCCCTCAAGAAGCAAAAAAAATAAGAATAAAAAGAAATCCAACCATCCAATTAAATATTGGAATTTTCAAAACCTAGACTTAGCAATTAAACACAGCCCCCTTCCTCCTTTTATTTTTTCCACCTATTCTAAACAAGCCCAAAGCACTTTGCAAGCTACAAATGGAGGTCATACAACACAACCTAGTCCCTGTGGTCATTAGCCAGAAAACTGAAATACAGATGTCTCTGGGGCAAAACCAAGTAGTTTTTAAGTAGGACACAACTTTAGGACAAGAAAAGAATGTCATCGAGCTGAGCTGAGATTTTCAAGGTAACTAAAGAAGTTGAACCCTTAGGTTGTAATTTTAAGGGTCTGCAGACAGCTGGCAGAGGGACCACAGCCTTAAATATGTACTTATTGTTGCATTTACCTCTGTCTTCAATGCCCTTTCTTACCCCATCTCTCTCTCAATACATGAAGTTTAGTTTGTAGCGTCCTATTTTAAAGTCATTACTTGGAAATTTTGTGGTTGTTCATTTAAAATGTCACGGGAAGTTTGGAGGACTTTCTCTTCAGCCAAAGCAGAGGAAATTTTTTCTTAAGTTGGAATAATTTCACTGCTGTGGTAACTGGGGAAATAAAATAATCCTGTGAAACCAGCCAAAATGGAAGCATAAACAGGCTTTGGAAGCCCACATTTCAAATGGAAAAAAGAGCATGTTATCAAGCTGTGATAGTTGATAGATGTTTGCAGTATTTTGACAATAAATGCTCTAAAATGTATTAAAAAAGTGAAGGAAAACATTGGGGTTTTTAATTACTAGTATTTTTTAGAAGATACCATTTTGCTAGATTCCGTCATCTCACTTAATTGTTTCATTAAGTTACCAATATTCATTGTAGCAATTACAATTGGGTTTATGTTTTAACTTTAACCTACAATAATGGTATCCTACAGGTTGCGGAAGAGCACCCAAAGACATAAGTCTGAAGAGTGTTATTGTGAACGTGGGATTTCTAAGTCTTCCTCTTCTGTTAAAGGGTTTTTAAAAAACTGTTGATGATTCCGCCATCTGGGGACTCATAATAGTTTTCACAGGTGTGAGAAGTGGTCTCTTTGGTCACTCTGTGTAGAACAACATTATGGGAGGTGTGGTGAAGCTCATGTACTACTGCAGGGTGGTGGTGGATTGACATGAATTTAATGTCACTTTTTGGCAAAAGTCTCTACAAAACTGGCTGCATGAGACCCACTTACGAAATGATAGATTTGCTTGTTGGGATGTTTACGAAGGCGATGCTGCCTCTCTCCAAAATGAGTGGTCGGGCAGAGTTCTTCATGATAGGTGCCACCTGCTTGTATTTCTACCTTAGGCTGTGGTTTGTTAAGCAACCAGACCTAATTTTTGGGAGTTGGGGTGGAATATGAAGCCGGAGTCTTAGTAATGAGATGACTAATACTGAACTCTCTTACAGAACTAAAGTAGCATTTACTGCTTTTCCTAGAGTTGTGTGATGTTATTTCAACAAATGGAAGCCCCAAGCGTAATGTCTGTTGGAGGGAATAATGGTATCGAATGGGAATAAGTGCATGGTCTTCCTCCATAACCCACCTCCAGTTACGGTGCTGACCATAAATCTGTGGCTGAGGCTGGTTCTAATATTAAACAGGACTCTGCATTTTAATGGGATGAGCATACAGCTGAGACATTAGCTCATGAGTCTTAATCCACCACTGCCTATGATAATTCATTGACTTTTCTGTCTGTCTGCCTTTGAAGCTGTGAAATGGGTAAGTTCGTAATCTCTTCCCGAAGAAGCTCTGGGAAGGGTTCCATGGCATTAAATCCTACTCGAGGAGTGACCCAGGGGAAGCACTTGTTCCAAGGATGCTGCAGCAAGGTCCTTGGAAGTAACATGTCTTAGAAGAGAGAAAAGGACCAAGACCTACAGGAGGTTCCCTGTCCAGTAGAAAAGTGGATAGAGAAGTATCCTGGGGGTGGCCTCTCCCAGCGAGGGCTAATGGGAAAGCTGCCTGGAAGCTGTGTGGCAAGAGGAAGTTGCTCTGGAGTCCTTTCCTCTAGTCTTCCCACAGCGTCCTTTGCTGGCTCTCTTTTGTTAACATGGGTTTTAGACCTTCCGTCATCCCCCTGCTGCGTCATTTTTTCCTCCCATTTTTTTTCTTTGCCTCAGAAACATCAAGACAAAATAAAACAGGATTTGCAAAATGACATCACTCACGTAAAGCTTGTTGCCACTTTTTTTTGTAGGGTCTGCCTCTTTTTCTGCACCTGCTGCCATCTCTGCTATTTTGATGGGCTTTACAGAGCAGGCAGTGCCAGTTGTGCATTGCAGATAAAGCTATGACAGTGGTTTGTCCCAAATGATTTTAACATGAAAATAATAAGTGCAGAGTGCTAACTCAAATCTAAATACCCATAAAAGAACAAGAGGCAGTTCCTCTCAGGTGATGTTTGCCACTTCTCAATTCAGTTTCTCCTATTCATCTGCAAGGTCATTGAGGAGGTCCTGCAGATCCTGTGTTTAATTTGATAATTTAACTTTGTCCAGATGCTTGTTGTTTAGGTTTCTTGTTGCTGTGGCTGTTGAGAGTGATCCTGCTGGGTCTGTGAACACCCCATCTGTCTGACATGAAGTCTGAGTGGAAACATGGGTAGTAAATGTACAGTAGGCCTGGCTGGTTGCTGGGTATGGTTCTTTTCTCTAGGATTGGGCTTTATGCATAAGGATATTGCAGCAAAAGCACTGGAACTCCTAAGGGTTATCAATCTTTGACTTCAGTGTTTTAGATTAGCATTGTTTCAGGAGTGGTAACCTTTTACTGATCTTTCTGATTCAAATAATGCTAATTTAATATATATTTCTCTTTATATATGTGATGGGGAGAGAGCAACTTCTCACTAGAAGTGCAAGCTGAAATGAATGCATTGCACTGAAGAGAATCATGGGTTTGGTTTGTTTAGTTTTTGTTTTGGTTTTTTTTAAGAGATTTTGATATAATTCTTTCAAAGACAGACTCTTTGTAATTTAATGTCTGGACTTTTTTTCCTTTTAGAAATGGGAAAATTGTTCTTTCCTCCAGCTATTTTCAGTGAGCCAGTTCCTAGAATTTTATAGAGAAAGGATAATATTTAGGTCATAGGAAGAAGGCTGTTGGAAGTTGCCTTGAAATGTACTGTAAATATCATAGCAACAGTTAGGAAAGAAGAAAAATTGTAGCTTCTCACAGTATTTAAAAATCAAGTAGCTCCGTTAAGCTAATAATTAAAACTGTATGAAATGCAGTGTAGTGCCACATTAGACTCTGTGAATGAACCAGTAAGATTTTCTATGAAAGAGGAGAAGTAACCATCCAATAAAAGTAAAAGTGGGAAGACTAAAGCTGGAATATTTTTTAATTTAAATAGAATAAACTAGAAAGGAAAAATAGTAGTTCTGTTGTCCACTAAAAAATTCTCTGTAGCTTTTCAGTAGATAGCCAAATCTTTGGGACTGGAGAGCTGCAGATGCCATCCAGGCATTGCCATATCACAGTGTTGACAGATTTGCAAGGATAAATAAAAAGTGAAGACCTGTGGACATAAAAACCTTCCTGAATGTAATATTTTTTCCTATAGCTGAAAAGAGGTTTTTTTAAAGCCTTGGAATGGCTTGACAGAAAATGTTAATAAGTTTGGGGTTTTTTTTAATTGTTTATACCAGAGTTGTGCAGTATCAAAAAAGAATGTTAGAAACTGGCCTAGCTAAGGGTTCAGTTGAGTACAGAAAATCCCTCAGTGGCACCTGGTCAAATGAAGAAGTTAATCTCTCCTCTCTCACAGGCTATCAAACGTTACACTTTGGCTCGTGGGTGAGTGCTTATTAGTGACTGGGAGCTGCTGGTATTGCTTTTCAAGGGCCTGGATAGACATTCTCTGGGGTGTTGTGGCTCTGTCAGCTCAGGGAACGCTCAGTCAGGCCAGAAGAGGTACTGGCACTGGCATGGCTGTGTTTCCTCATCTTTCCCAAACAAGGGGGTTGCTTGAGCTGCTGAATGTCTCTGAGGCTGCTGTGCCCAGGCAGAGTGCTGCAGCCTTGCAGCTGGCTGTGCAGAGAACCCAGTGCAGGTGTCCTGGAAGGATGGGTACACAAGAGGCTTTCCTTGAGTTTTGCCTCATTCCGGCCCTAAGCATGCTCCTGAGGAAAAGTAGACAGTTGCTAGGAATTTGGCTACCAGCCCAGCTTTCAGGCTGCTCGTACAGAGAGGGAAGATGTCTTCTGTGTCCTGCAGTTGGACACTACGATTTGTCTCTGGTAGTTGTAGGGAACAGACACAAGCAAGGGCAGAGTGCTTGGGAAGTTATGTTTCCCAGTGGATGGTCACTGTTTGGAAAAATGTGATGTGAGAGGTAGGAAGCAGAGGGGTTTTCCTCACCTTTGTTTTCATATAATCATCATTTCACATTAGTGTCATTACAGAGGGGTTGTTGCAACAGTATCAAGCCTGCACTCTCACTGCTTTTTCCTTTGGAGGGGCAAAAGGAAAATGTCTGGTACCCTGTGGTTTATTTTCATTTTGCCTGACTGGAGGCATGAGTGGTTCAGCACAGAGCTGCCTCAAAAACATCCGTAGCTGGGAAGTGGATTGGGTGCGTGGAGCAGATGAAGAAGACTTGGAAAAGCAATTAAATTTGCCTGTCACTTGCTATTTAAGTGAGTGCAAGTGGTGTGTTGATGGGTTGGTTTTGGCCTGAAGTGCTGTTTTGTAGAGGAAGATGCAGAGCTCTGGTTTTATGTGGTGGGGTTTTTTTTTGTACCTGCTAAGAATGCTCTAAAGTAAAAGTTTATGGTACTGAAAAACGGATGGGTTGAAGCATATCCTCAGTAAAGCAGATACGTGAGGAACTCTAAAACAAAATCTTCCCTTCTTCCAAATAATCAAATTGGGGAAAGAATTCAGGAAAACCAAGACTGTCTGAAAATCAAGCTCTTGTATCATAGAGGAAGTACCCAGTTGCAGCTTACCTTTCTCTTGCCACACTCCAAACATTGATGGGACTGTAAATGGCTCTCTGTTAAATGTATGCAAACCAGATTGTACAAAGCAATGATTTAAAACAACAACTGTCTTTCATCTTTGGTGAAGACAACAAATATTATAAAATCTAAATTGTCTGGAAAAAGTAGTTTATCTTTGAATCCTGACAGCATTCAACAGCTGAAATATATAAATGCACTCAATTCTAGCTTTGGAGCCTAGATTTAATGAGATGCTCAGAGGGAAATCTTCGGAAGGGCTTATATAAATTGCAGAAATGGGCCACTGTGTTGTCACAGATAACTACTTTTTTTCAACTTTTGATCCATTTTTATAAGCAATCATTTTATCATACAACACTTGGGTCTGTGCTTTACCTGTCCTTTTTTGAAAATAATTTTCAACAGTAACAAATAGTCACAGGCTGGAAATGGAGTCCTGTCACTGATGCTACTGAATAACAATCAACGAACATGGAGTGGAGCGTGAGCTGCTGGGCTCTGCATGGTGCAGGATGCACCCACCTGCAGCACAGCCCCAGTCTTCCAGGTTACAACTATGGTGCAGGAAGAATGGAGGGGAAAAAAGGGAAGGGTGTGGCTTAAAGCAGAAAAGAAAGTACTTTTGTGTTGGTTTCTTATGCTAAAAAAAATGTGTACCCAGTATCTGAGAGGTTGCAGAGCTCATGCTTCCTCACAACTGACTTTCTTCTAGCACAACAATCTGTAATTTCACTGAGCAATCTGCCCTTCTCATTTACTACTTGGTATAGCTCAGTGATGAGAGATGTTATCTTGCCTCATTGTCTTCCGTTTAGTTAGGAAACAGCCCAGGAGGTTTTTAAAAAGAAAGACATTTTTACATTAACATGAAAACAAAATATGTTTTGGCAAAGATATCCTGGTAGGAATGGAAACCCGTGGAAATGCTGAGGGTTGCATCAATCTTAGGAGAAAGTTATTAAATTTGGTCTGATATCTGTTCACTAATTATAAACTGAAATTTCTGGAAGCAAAGGAATGCCCTTTTATTTTCCCTGTTGTTGACAGCATAAAATAAGTTATGCTAAAATAGATACGTTCTTAGTTTCTCTTCCAGTGTGAACGTGAGCTATAGATATTGGAGTCTGCTGCTTTTTCTTCAAAGAGCCACTGTTTTGGTATACAGAAGAGCAGTTAGGAACCACAACCAGCACTGAGTCCAGCTGTCTGTTCTGACTCCAGCTCAAGTTCCAGAAGGCCATCCTTCCCCCAGATGGGCAAATTAAAAGCATGGAGAAGGGAACTAGAAACCTACCATGCACCTACAGCTCCCTGTACATCTGTCTGATGTGAATGTATTTATTGCCTTACATTCTGGGTTATCTAAGCTTGCTTCTTTCCTATCCCCATCAAGGCCAGCAGTCTTTGATGTGATCTGGTCTCAATTTACCAAATAGCAATCACTTCTCAGGTACCAGAGAATTATTTTTATCAGCCATTTCTGCATTTTTCCACAGTGGCTTAGCCACCCATCTAGATATTGGCAGATGTTGTGGCCTTTATCAGTATGACAGATTTGAAATACTTTCATCTTTTCCTGGGAAATATCAATTTTGGTGACTCTTGTTTATTCATTGACTTCACTTATTTTAATACTTGATCCTTTCCAGGAGATTTGTTTTGAAGGTATTCAGATGTCCAGCTGTAGTTTCAGATTTTGCTTTCATTGCCAGACAGTAAGCTGGAAATAACTTTAAAGTCATCACCCTTACCCCTCCTCCAGTGACCAGATCATGCCAGCATGTGTCCTGTCTGTGCTCCTAGAGTTTGTTTCTTCTTGATGAATTTTTTGTGTATTTGTATTCTTCTCTGTTATTTCAAAATGTTTGACACGAGACTGAGCACTGCGTTTTGCAGCCAATTAATGTTAAAAAAAAATACTCAAAATTCAAATACAAAAATAAATTCAGTTAATGCTTAATGCTGGATGGGTTCCCCTTCCCTGCACACTTCAGTCTTTAGTTCTGCATTGGCTGAGTTATTACTCAGAGAAGATATGTTGATGAGTAAATTGCATTCTTCTAATCAGAATCACAGATTGGTTTGGGTTTGAAGGGACCTTTGAAGATCGTCTGGTCCAACCCTTCTGCCGTGAGCACCTCCTACTAGACCAGGTTGCTTGGACCCCCATCCAGCCTTGAACACTTCCAGGGACGAGGCAGCCAGAGTTTTGCTGGGCAACCTGTGCCATGGCATCACTCAAGGTGTTATTGAGGTGCACTAGTGGGTAATTTTTCATACATTTTGGAGTGAGGTCTAGTGTTACAGTGCCTTTCTGGTGGGAGAAGGGGATGTTGGGGCTAGTTGGATGTATGGGTGTTGGGATTTGGCACTAGTAACTATTTTAACACCATTTGTTTGAATTTGTGTTTAGTTTAACTGTGCAGGATAAATGCAGGCCGTGATGTTTTACTTTTGTTTCATGTTATAACAACATGAGGGCATCATGGGGGCTTATCCTGCCTCTGTGGTTGAAGAAAAGAGAGAGAGCATTTTCCATTTGATGTGCTCTTGTTAGATTTTGAGCTGGAAGACTGTGGGTTAACTATGGGTTTCTGCTTCCTTTTTCAGTGGTAAAGATGATGCCGGAGGAAACTTCTTGTTTACTGTTGGAAGGAGCATAATATCTGTTTAAATCATCTTGGGTTGATAATTTGAGTATAATTTAATTTTCCTGTTTTGTCTCTGTGCGCTTTTCCAGATCTGGAAGAATTTGGGAATGTTTTTTTTTTATCAGTCATCTCTTTATCCCAGAGTTTCAACATTTTCTCCAGTTGGTTTCCACTGGCAGCTTTCCCTTAAGCTGCTGTTATTGTATCTTTCGTGCTGTTGTCTGTAAGGTGAAATGTTAAGCAGCTTAGCCATGACTGTTTAATTTCTCTGTTAAAGCTTATGTTCTTAAATAGACTTGGCCTGCTTAGCACCTCTCCAAAGTTAGTGGACATTTTCCCTTCACAGTTTTGGTGCAGGCATTCACGTTGTAGGTGATAGCAGATTGCTGGGTCAGGCCCCTGAACTTAAAAGGCATTTTGTTTTAGCTTCTTTCAAAAACTACCAGTTTAGTATAGTTAGCTACATAATTCTTATTTGCAGACTGGTTTTTTTTCTTTTCAATTTATTCCTCATGTCAGCTGCTGATTTCTCTGAACGTGTGTGTGAGAATTTGAATGTGTTGTATCATCTTTCCTACGGAGATATCTCTTGCCTCTGATTTCTGCACCTCCCAAATTCATTTCCATTGTGGGAAGCGATTGGTGTACAGCCTAAAACATGTCAATTCTGGATTGTGTTGGATATGCATCTTGCAGTCCACAAAATCTTTTACTGATACTGATCTGAAATTGCTGCTGTAATCGTTCTTAGTCTTCTAACGTGGATTTCTCTCAGTACTTTTTATTTTGCCTTTTTAAGGTTTGGGTTTTGTTCTTGCTTTGCATGAGAAGTAATCAGATCAGATGTCAGCTGCACTGCACACTTTAATATCCTGGATAAGTTGAGCTACGTTTTCATTCCAGTAGACAGGTTTTTAATCTGATCTATGGGTAGATATCTTACTAGCAGAATGAATATTCCACCAACAAGAAACCCCGGAGCGATTCTGTCAGTCTTTTGCCATCATGACTTTTTTTTATTATTATTTTTATTTGTTTATTTACTTATTTATTTCCAAGCATGCTTATGAATTTCATGCTGATTGTTGTCAGGCCTCTCCAGTGTAAGCAGGTGTCATGGCTGAGGACACGGCCACAGTTTGCAGCAAGATTCAGCAGCACACTTGTTTGTCAGTGTGCAGAATCCTGTAATTGTTATTTTCTGGTATCACATGTGAAATGCAGAAGTTGGCTGTTAATTGGCTCCAAATCCTCCAGCAGCATTTCAGCATTATAAATCCTAGTTTAATGTTCTTTCTGCAGAGAAGGAGAACCATTTTCCCATCTTGGTTCATCATGTCTATGATGAATTCTTATATTTATTTATATCTTTTAACCTACTCCTCAACATCAACATAAGCTGTGGATTTTGAGAACACACTCATCTGTTTTCTGTTACTTGGATAGCTTTTGACCTTGCTGATTTCTAGTATCCCAGAGAACTATAATTGTAGTTGGTAGAGAACCACTCATTTCGGAAATTGCTGTTGCATGTGGAATATGTTACTGCCACTCCTCTGTGCCTTCCCCAGCTGTGTGGTGCTGTGCTGTAAGTAAAAGGGGAGATGGGAGCACTCCAGCATCCAGTTCTGTCAGCCAGCCTCGCCTGGGAAGTCACTGAAAAGGATTTGACTAACCCAGGCAAGGAGAGGCTTGCAAAGCGCAGTAGAGATGAAAACATTACTTGACAGGTAATTATTATGAGTGGCAGAGCATAGTAGCTGTCTACAGCTGCTTGTGAATGTCCACAGGCTCAACTGACTTGTCAGAACCTCCCTATCCAGATAATTTCTCTAAAGGCTCTATCTTTGAGATGTTCTTCTAGCGTGGTTTGTTTTAGAGCTAACCTTGTTTGGCTTATTGAGTTAACCTGCCCTACTCGGGTACGTCTGCTGGCTCGTCAGGTCAGCTCACTCCTGAGGGTGACTGGAAGTTGATGGGTCTGAAACAGCAAATGATTTGCTTTTTGTGTGGTCTTTGCTCTTCTTGACCTGCCTGGCTTGGCTTAACCTATGCTGGAGAAAGTTGCAGCCCTTGGTGTAGCTTGCAAGGTTCCCGTGATGTTCTCTGGTCTCTTCTGCCATGTCCGCATGTAGATCCTCAGGAAGATACCACTGGCCCAGATGATGTTAAATTCTAAATTATGTCTTTCTCTACTTAGAGATGGATGCTTTCCCATTCCTGGTTGTGCTCAGTCCTTTTATACAAAAAGTAGGTACTTTGACGGTGGCCATGATTGCAAAATTTTTATATATTTTTTAATTATTATTATTTTTAGATCCAGGTTTTTGTGTGTGGCAGGAAAATACCTGTTCATGTTGCAGTTGTGAAATTTGTCTATTAAAGAAGTCAAAAATGATACTTGACTTGCTGTCATGTAGTATAGGATGCTGATCTTCAGTCCAGTACCACATGTAGGTTTCTTGGCTGTCATTCTAAGTCTGTAAATACATTTAAAGCTATATATATGTCATATATATAAAAAATTAAGAGTGTCTCCTGAATGCAGCAGGAGTATTATTTGAATGTCTTTTTCGTTTATATGACAGGGAATTGCACTGGAAAAAATGTGCAGGCATGCATCTCTAGCTTTCCTTGGGATGTTGGACAGTGTTACGGATTAGTGATAACACATGTAATCACAGGTTGAGATTCTGCTGCAGGGGATAATCTCGTGTTGTTTGTTACATTGAGTGCTTTTTCTTTCCTTAGCCTGCTTTTTTATGAGTCCCTTTCTGAGGCAGGCTAAGCCTAGTTGTCCTTTTATGAAATCCCAGTTGGTGATTGCTATTAGCAACACGATGACACATTTCCACAAGCTTGCACCTAGTTAAAAAAAAAAAAAAGCAGCATGTGCGGCTTTGTCTCTTGGGTTATGAGGTTCAGTTTGAATAGCTGATTCCTGCTCTGTGCTGAGGTACTCAGTACTTTGCCTCTGAAAGAAGCTGAAATGTGTTTTGTTGTGCTTGTGGGTCACTAAATTGAGTAATCTGGAGAAGTTAAAAAGGCTGGTATCTTCTGTCTTTTAAACAGTGATGATGTGCAGTTGTCACAAATGGAAGGCAGAAGATAAGATGCCACTGTAGGTGTGAGAATTTCTGGTAAGAAATAAAGCTTGCTTGCTGGAGGATCCTTGTAGCTGTAACCAGTTAATTGTTTGATTAGAACTTGAATAATTAAATAAACTTTGAATATCCATGAAGCAGTTATTGAGGTCCTTCCTAGCAGCTCTTCTGCGGACAAAAAAGGACTGTTAAAGCTGAATCAAACATTCCTTAAAATCAGTGAAAAGGGTGTTTTTTATTTGGGAACTTTGGATCAGGTCCTATGATGCTAGAAACAATGAAGTGATTTAACAACTTGGCCTGTGTTCTGCTTGTTCCCCACCACCTACCCCACCACTCAGCTTGGATTATAAATTTTACTGATAGAAATATATCGACTCTATATAGGATTCTTGGTAGTATCTCCATGAGCTCCTAAGATGCCAGCAAGGCAGAATTTGGGGAAACTCTAAAATTACAAACTGATGTGGAGAGGGAGAAAAAAAATGGAATGGCTTTCCATCACATGACCGCTGAAATTTGAATGTGTCATCTGGAGAAAACGTAAATCTCCAGAGTTTACATATCTAAGTCTGTGCTTAGTCTTCTGATTGACAATATGTAGCATTTCCATGTTCCAGCACTGAGTAAACATGTTTTTAGGAAGCAGAGTATATCTGTTCTGGCTGAGGAGCATACAAGAGGAGTTGTACTGTGTCAGTTGTTCGGGTTAAGTTCTTCTTAACTATCTCTTGGGGAAAAAAGCAAACCACAACAATGTAATAAAACAGATGGAGAGCACTGTTTCTTCATATCTTTCTGTGACAGGCAACATTCTTCTAACAGAATTACCTATATTAAATTATGGATGAGCTATATTGCAAAACTAACACAAACTTCTGTATTTTCCAGCCATTCTCCCCGTGTTTGTCCCAAACGGCATTCATCTATAGATATTCGTGTCATTTCATTGTGGTAAAGCAAAACTATACTCCCATGCAGCAAAGCCCCTGATGATGGGATTTCAGTGAAATGAGTGGGAGCAAGTCACTCTGGATCCATTCTCTGCAGCCCTCAGGCAAACATTGCAAGAAAGTTCCTAGCACTTGCTAAACTTCCTGAGGGAAATAAAAAAAAAGAAAGCTTTTCTCGGTGAATTAAGTTGCATATATGTCATGTGGAGGTTAGCTGGGAATTCCATTTAGACGTAAGAGACTGTCACCCCAGCTACTGGGGAGATGCTGTGTGTGCTCCCTTGAGGCAACCAGAGCCTTTGCCCAGCAGTTTGGAGATAGCAAGGAAGAAAACAAGATTGGTGCTAACAAGTTCTCGAGGGGGCTTTTGCTTGGCCCTCTTGTGTAAGGAGGGTGGTTGTTGTAAACCAGTCTTCTGGGTGAGAAGCACCTGGGCCAGGGGAGAGAGCAAAGGGGTCCTTGCAGAAGAGCTCTTAAACACAGATATGCCCTTATGTGATTAACTCCCTTCCCTGCCTAGTATGTCTTGCAGGAAGCGGGGCTATTTCACAGGAAATAGAGCAGCTAAGCTATCACTACAGGTGTGGGGTTTGAGGGGTTTTGTTGCTCACCCAGTACTGGCCTCATTAAATTAGAGCACAAGTTTTATGAGGAGGATCTGGGGGTGCTTTGCCTGGGGAAAAGGAGGCTTAGGGGGGACCTTATTGCTTTCTCCAACTCCCCAAAAGGAGGTTGTAGCCACATGGGGTTTGTCTTCTCCCAGTTAACAAGCAAAAGGGCAAGAGGAAATGGCCTCAAGCTGCGCAACGGGATGTTTAGATTGATTACTAGGAAAAATTTCTTCACTGAAACTGTGGGCAGGCGTTAGAACAGGCTGCCCAGGGAAGTGGTGGAATCACCATAAACATAGATGTGTAGATGTGGTGCTTAGGGACATGGTTTAGTGGTGGACCTGGCAGTGCTGGGTTAATGGTTGGATTCCACGACCTTAGAGGTGTTCTCCAACCTTAACAACTGTAAGCTGCAGTTAAAGCAGCGTGGGCTGAAGCCCTCACTTGTGGCTTAGGCCATCCAGCTGCTTGCTATTACAGCCCTCTTTAGGCTCTGTATTCCTGAGGTTGCTTTAAATGCTGTAATTTTAATTTTAGCTTGATTCTGTATAGCTGCATCTGTATTAGTAAACTAAACAGGGCCAGGGCACAAGCTCAAGTGTACTTATGCATTTGGGTAATGTTCACATGCTCTTGGATGAGGGCTTTCCCTAAATCGTGCCCAGGTGTGGGCATATCTGTGGAAACAGGCTGGACAGAAATGGATCCTGGAGGGGAGTTTGGGCAACTGGAATGGGAGCTACAGTGTACCAGAGAATTGGCGCTGACCTGCTAAATGCATCTTACTGGTGTGATGTAACTATTAAGGTGAAGAGCCTTTTTGATGTTCTGGTTTGGGGTTCTTTTTGATGCCTGGAGCTGAGAAGCATGTGTGTGTACATGCAGGTGTGTGATACAAGGTGGCAGAGCTGTTTCTGCCCCGTGTGGGAGTGCTGTGGTGGGGTGCAGGTTTGCTTTCCTCCCTGCTGGGAGAAGAGTTCTACATGCATGCTCACATCCCATACCATGCTTTGATAGCCTGGTGGTTATAACTGCCTCCTGGGGGCTGATTTCAGATTTCAGGGGGGATTTCAGGTCTCAGGCAGCGGAGAGGTTTGAAGCACAGATGTCTGTGTTTAAGGCAAGTGCTTTAACAACTGAGCCATTGAAGGGAAGGGGAGTGATGCTTTCTAACTGCTTAAGGGGAAAAGGCAAAAAAGCTCCCACTTTTTAGTGCTCTTGGCAGAGGGGAAGGCAGATGAAACAGAGCAAATTCCAGTAGGGAGATCACTTCTGGGAAACAGAAGTGAAGGTTTTACCTACCTTCAGAGGGCCAGATTTCACGATTTATTTTTCTCCATAGTATTTCCTGGGCTTATGCTAGTCTCCTGGCCCCCCAGTATCCCATGTTGTGCAAGCCCTGCCCTGGTGTGCCTCGTGTGGTGCCTCATGGTGCTTGGTGGGGAGTGGAGCATTGCACTGCCACAAGGCAAGTTCCTCACTGCTTCTCACTTTTTGCAAACGCTGAATCATCTTTTGTGATCTGATCTGTTTTAATAGCTAAGAGTAGTAAGTCTCATTCCCACACTGTTTTAAAGGTGGTATGTAACTACAGATCAAAGTGGTTTTAATTTTTTTAAAACATACTTTTCCTGATGTTTGTGTTAATTCCTCCTTAATGGTCTTCAGTTCCAGTCGTCTGAGCTGGTTCGGTTGCTTGGTCAAATCCCATTCTGGTGCTTCGGAGGTGCTTTTAAAAAATACTGGTGGGTTTTCACCCCCTTTTTCTAGTATGGTATTAATTTCTGACACAGTTCCATTTAATACAGCTTTAAGTTGATGAAATTAACTTTTCTTGATCCAAGAGATTAAATGTGGCTGTAAATTTTTAAGCAGAACCAGTTGCTGCAATTCTCCATCAAAGAAAATCTTGTGGACTTGAACAAGTAAGACTTAGGGAGAGCGCTCTCCTGGGGAAGCTGATTAGTTAATACTTCAGTAATATCTTTTTCTTTCCTCTCCCCCTACATCTCCAGACCTGAAACAACAGAAATGATTCCTAGATCAAAAGACGGCTCGAGTCCCTTTTATCGGACAAATATCATAAATGGTAGGCTCTTAACTTTTCACTTGAGTAATGGCTCAGGCTTTCATGATTCCTTTAATAAATTTAAAGTAGGTCATAATACCCACCACTGCATCCTTAAACTGGTATAAATCTTGGTTTTCAGACTTTTAATTACAGTGGCTGCTCCCATTAGGTGGTCTTGTTTCATGGCAGGATGCTAGACAGCTCTCTTGCTCTAAGTCATTTATGTGGACTGCGGGTATGTCTGTCAAACCATAATGAGCAATGAAAGAATGAAGAATGTTAATTTAACTGATGCTGCTTTTGCTGTTAACGTAAGTACCACCAGCTGCACCTCGTAAACATTTGCTGTTTGCTTGCTGGTGCTTCACTGTTTAGCGAGGCCTCGCGTGATTGATAGAGGCAGAATCAGAATGATGGCTGGCGTGCCGCAACTTTTCTGGAGCGCTACTTCTCTGAATGCCTTTTTGTTGCAGGAGACAGCTCCTAAATTTTAATTGCTTTTCAAGCTAGCAAGTGCTGCTCGTGTCAAATGCGGATAATTGTTTTATGACATAGAGGTGCTATAAATTAAGTAGAGGTCAGTGTAGATAATGTGTGCATTACCTGCTAGAGGAGTGATGGTTGGGTGGAAGTGACACGTAGGAGATGCTCACTTTGGCATGCGGGGGTTCTCAGTGCTCACACACAGCTTCTTAAACAATGGGCCCTAATAGGAAAGGACTGGTTGCAACAATAGCAATGCTTGAAATCACTTTATAAGTAGAGAAATTACTGAATAATGCAGAACTCCACAAATGGCTTTTTTTCTGACCCATTAAACATCCAGGTAAACATTCAAAATAAAGCTGCAGACCTCCATTCACCTGTCAGTTGTGGTGTGCACTCAGCAAAAGCACATTTTGTTCCTCTCTGGTGGGTCATTAAGAGGGTGATGGACCCCAAGAATTTGACGCAGGCCACGTGTGCTCCACTGCAGCTCATCCAGAATCATCTTTCCTTCCTGCTCTTGCTTCACTGATTAAGGTGCTCCTGTACTTTTTGGCATCCTGTCCAGCTTTTTCTTCTTTGCCTTGATAGTTTCTTGAAGTGTTTTTCATCTCTAGCATAGTTCCTTTTTCGCTCTGTCTTGATATACCCAGTTATTTTAGAGATTATTTACTACACCTCTGTTTTTTACACCAAATGTATGTCAGGGTGAAATGCTCTATATCAAAGTGACTGCTGTCTTTAGGATTTGAATTATTTAGGGTTTAAACAAAGAAATATTCGTAGAAGTAATTGATTTCTTTTTGTTCTGTATTGCATATAACTTATTTTCATAATATACTCCAGTTAGTAATAATTGAAATGTTATGAGTTGCAACTAAATACCTTAAATTTATACCACTCTTAGCTAATTGTAATAATATGCTTTTATCTCTGCACACTATCAGGTTTTAAAGGTTTATATCCTCAAAGTAACAAATAATGTACCTTTATTAAATTTTTGACAGATTAATCCATGGCAAGCCTTTTTTTTTTTTTTTTGTACAGCTACAATCAGTGAAACTTTGTTTTGAGTAGAGATGGGAGAGATGCAGAACAAGGTAGAACTGGTGGTTACGACTCACAGGACCTGATGGTTATGGGACCAGACCACAGGCTGGGGTTTCGTCCCTCCTTCTGGAATATTCCAGAGGGATGAGAACTGTTGTCACCATGGATTTAAACTTGTAAAACTTGCCAAAATCATGTATTGGATACCAATGTCCTCCTTGGGTCAAAACCTACCCCATAGCCTGTGTGTATCTAGGCTTTAGAGTTAAGTTTTATTGATTCCAGAGAATTAAGTTTATGTAAACTTCTGGTATCTGTGCACTGAGATGCTGTAGTGAGATTTTTAAAAAATGCGTACATGTAGTTCTAGGGACCTAAACTGGTTATTATAGGGATTCATGCCTGTATGGCTTTGATATTAGGCTATAATACCTTTCTCTCCCACTCGGTTCCCTTTTTTTCAGCCCGTGACTGAGAAATTCACTTTTGTAGGTCTTAGGTTCGGTGAATTGGTCCCAGTAAAGAAAATACTTTCTGAGTAACAGCTGGCTATGTTGAAACAAACAAAATAAAATGTACTTCTGGACAGCCAAGGCTGAAAAAACAGACTTCTTGAAAAAGATTACCAAAGGGAAAGATGAATATATTAGCAGTTATAAAAGTAATGATACAACTATATACTTGAGCTTTACATTTTAATACACAAACATGCTTGAGTTGACCTTAGATGGCAAGGATGTCTTCCATGGATATTTTTTGTATAATTTCAAGTTATTGTCTTTTTGCTCATAATCTGAAAAGAATTTACTGATATAGAATAATAGAATGGTTTGGGTTGGTAGGGACTTTAAAGATCATCTAACACATCCAATAAAAATTTCTTTAAACCTTAGTCTGTTTAAACCCTTATATTAAACCAAAATTTTAATACTTTGTTTTTTAAATTAAATTTGAAATTATTACATTTTAATCTCATGTAACTGAGAAATATTTGTTTTAATACAACTTAGTATGATTTTCATTACGCTTTCTTAAGGGAAAAAAATCATTTTACTGTCTTGTAACAGTATTTCCATTTAGTGGACTGTTTAATTTATAGCCACTAAAAATAAAAGTATTTTTTGCTTAACTCAAAGGATTGTTTTAATGGGCCTGAGAAAATGAATTCCATTGGAATTTCATATCTGCTCCAAAGCAGGATGTTTCCATTTGCTATCCAGGTGTTTTTTTTGGTTACTTTTTTTTTTCCTTACTCTTGACTATGTTGTGAGCAAACCAAAGAAAAGACCGTGTGGGTGTATTCAGGTACTGTTTCCACTGTTCTAATGTGTAACTTCAGCAGGAAACCTGTCCTCCCCCTCAGTGTGGATTCCTCGCCCTCTTTCCATTGGCCAGCGCAAGCTTTGAGCGGATCTAGGGAGCAAATCCCAATTCCTCAGTGTTGGCTCCCAGCAGCTTTTCCAGCACTGCTTTTAGCAGCAATCCTGAAAGCAGCTGAAGGCTTGAGCTGTGGTAGGAGGTGACAGTGGTTAATGTTCGTTCCTCTTGCCACAGAAATGATTTGAAGCTCACACCTAAATACAGTTTATGGACGTGAAGAAGAGATAAGAGACCAAGAGAGGTATGGGTGTCCTTACCACCAAGTATTTTCTTTTGTCTGGTTTCAGAGAGGCTGATGCTGCGATGAGGGCTATAGTGGTCTGTAATCTGGCGTATTGCTAATCCCCAGATAGACACACACATATGTGCTGATTTATTTTTTTTTCTCTCCAAGAAGGAAAACCTTGGGGCAGTAAGTCTAACTGGGTTGTGTCAACCTTGGTTTTGTAGGCTGGAGATGGGAAAATGAACAAGCCTTCTACCTGTTTCTGTATGGGGAGTCTGGATAAAGAGTAGTGTGTCTGTCCACATGGAGGCCATAATCATTTGAATGAAATCGGTGAAACTCACAGCTTCAGTACTTCTCTAATGAGTTGGTAACAGCATTTCTTCCTCTCTGGCACTGGTCTAAGTTTTGCTTGAAACAAGTCTACTACGTGAAGAACAAGAGTGCTTCAGTGGATGAAATATTCCATGTTTAAAATTGAATGGGCGGAGAAAATTAACTTCTGCTGAACAAAAAAAAAAACCCAGTGACTTCTGATCTTCTATTAGAAATAACTTAAGTCAGGCTGCATTAAGCAGTCAACAAGTAACACTTTTGTTTTCAACAACTTCACTTACCTCCTGCTAATTTTCATCAGGATTCCAGATAATATACTACTAACCGTTATTTTCTCACCTAGTTTGCTCAGTACGGACAGATAATAGATGATCCTATTACAAATAGATTTGACACTGCATCCATGAAAATGTGAAAATTGGAGTCTCTCGTCATTATTTAAAATGTGTGCTCACTCACTCAAATGAGGTATAAGAGTCTACTTTGGAGATAAAGTAGTCCAGATTGCTGGAAAGGCTGCTCCAGTGTCACCCAGGTTAATGTAGATGTATTATGTATTTATATAGCCTATAGGAGGATAACTTTTTAGCAAATGATTTGGACTGAATATGCACTTGATCAGGACTCATTAATAACCCATGGCCACACTGTTCTCATGGTAAGAACTTACCCTTGCAATCACAAAGATTAATTCTGGGGCTGTCTATTGCAGTTTGGGAGAACGAGTCCAAAGAAATGGGTGAGTCATACAAACAGAGATCCATATAAACTGCGCTGCAGATTAAGATCCTGCACTGTCCCTGACATTTTGATTAAAATGGCCATTTTTTCAGTCCTACTTCTGGAATTTGGAACAATAGTGTTTTTCTCTGGTGATGAGTGCTTGCTTATACTGCATCTCAGATGAGGGCCTGGTGTCAAACCGTACCTTCTGTGCTTAAGATATCAGTGATAAATTGACTTCTTTCCGTTAGGCGTGAGGTCATGCCCATGTTTCCATAAGAGTTGCAGTAATCTAGCTGGGAGTTAGTAACTGATGGATTGACACACACAATGGGATTTGATGTGAAGGAGGGAAGAATTGGTTAAACATGAGACAAGAAGCATTTTCTATTATACTGGTAACTGGATTTCCCTGTTCGATGGGTCATGAGAGAACAAGATATTTGCAATTCTTTGGAACATGGACAACATCCGTGGATTGTTAGAAAGTTCATTACTTTGCACATCTCTGAATCCTAGTTATTGCAGAAGCCATGCAGCTCAGCAAAACAGTTTTGATAGACTTTCTACTCAACAGTCTGTACCTCTAGCATGGCATTTGTGGAAGTGGTCTAGGACCAGAGAATTGTCTGGACTAGTCACATGAAGGCAGGGAGTGTTTTGAGACTGTCTGAATTATGCATATGACAAATGTGGACTGTAAGAGAGGGCACTGGTTGAAGAGCATTTGGATGAAGGTGATAGATGAGATGGAGAGCTTCCACCTGGAAAGTACATCACCACAGAGCAGGCGCTGGGGAGAGAAGACTTTTTGAACTAATCCTGACATTGCTGTTAGGCTGTGAGTTAAAAAATGAGGATGTAAACAGCAGCATCCTGTTGCTGGATGCAACTCCCTGGTGCTGGAGCATGATCATCATACACACTCTCTGTCATCAGCATATTCTCTATGTCAATAAATGGGAGTATGGTAGTCTTACTCAAAGCCTTTGATGACAGGCTGCAGGACACTGCCTGAGGCTGTAAGACAAATAACAGTAGTCTTCTCCATGGGTGCTATCTGACTTGTAAAAATGAGTACCTTCCTGCCTGTGCCAGTGCTGGTTTGTTAAGACACAGGCAAGCTCTCTGCTATCTGTGTAGCTGCTGAACTTGCATGTGTTTTAGTCAGAGCTGTAAACAGGAGCTTCGAGGGAAGCACTACACTTTGTCTCCACAGATACGGTAAAGCATGAGGAAGATGGCAGTAATTCAGTGATGTAAAATGACTTGCTGTAATGCCTGAATTCACAGTAGTTGTGTGGAGACTGTCCTCCAAGCTTGTTGAGGAACTTGGTGGTTGGGAGGTGCTGGAGGTAACTGATGTGTTGCCCACCAAGCGTGCAACTGAAAATATGTGATGGCCAGGATAATTTAAATCCTCTAGGAAAATGGTTTTTCTCCACTTATCTTGTATGTAGGCATCTGGATGACTGCAAGCAGTGCTGACTCTCCTTAGGGAAGGTTAGTGCTCAGGCTACCCACTGCTGAAAGTTTCTTGGCACCATATGTAAAAAGCCTAAACCCTATGTTTTTATATAACCTAATTCTTAAATTAAATCTAGCAGGTCAATTTTAACAGCATGATCTCCTCACGCGATTGAATAAATTCTGTGATAGTCGTATGTGCTAAATTCAACAATTTGCATCTGGAGAACAAATTCTTGCTGTGAAGGAATTGCTTCTTTTTCTAATTATTCTCATGGAATCCAAAGTTTGATTGACTGTAACCTGCGCACCTCCCACACTTCCTCTTCTGTTTTTGCTTGCTTTCTTCTCTTTACTCTAAAGGGGATCTTTTGTAACTGATCTGTTTGTTCTGCTGTTTCTTTGGGGATGGCAAATTTAATTGCAGGTCTTTTTTTAGTGTTGCATTTGGGCGGTTGAGAGAGGGGATTTAGGGCTCCGTTACTCTGGTGTGGTACTGGCAGTCAGCTTTGGAAGTTTGGATCATTCCTTTGGAAGAGTGGCCAAGATCTGTGCCTCAAAGGTGTGAGGGTTTGAGTCTTGTCATTTTAATAGTGAATTGGGGTGTAATAAATGGGACAGCTGGTAAAGGCTTGAGTAAGAGAATTATGATTAATGCCAGTCAACACATGCTTTTAGAAAATAGATTCTGTCAAGCTAAGCTGATACCTATTAAGTGTTTTTAATGTGATTGCAAGTTTGATATTTATGGCTTCTACAAGGCATTTGACTTGGTGACACCATTTTGATTAAGAAACAAGAACAATATAGAAACATAGATATGATTTGATTTGGCAGGTGTGAGGGATGGGAACTGAGCTTGCCCAACTTCAGCCATTTACAGTTTTGCACCTTTTCCTAAGCCAGTTGTCCTGGACTCCCTCTGAAGTCAGTGGAGAGGAGAGAGGGCCATTTCTCCACCCTGAGTTGACAGTAGGAGAACATGAGCTTGTCAGACAAAGCTCTTGTTGCATGTGTCGACAATATCTGTGTAGATCCATAGGAGAACTTCAGGGAGGCTGTGCTGGGTCTGACCGTACTGCAGACACTCACAGAATGTTGTGTTCAGGTCTGTCTGCACCTCTAGGAGGTGGATCAGATAGTGAGTAGTGTAGATGTAGAGTAGAAGAGTGATCATGGTGGCTAAGGGTGGAAAAACATGCCTTTCAGCCACCGGGATTTCTTGCAGACATTTGTTACCCTAATCCAAGAGAAAGAAAGAATTTATTAGCTTTTCTATTTGGTAAAGTTTAAGAAAGGAAGAGTCTTCAGTCTGTTGAACAAAAATACAGCAAGATTCATTGTCTAGAAATGAAAGCCAAGAAAATTCAAAATAAATAATGATATAAAAAAAAGCAAATAGGCTTTACAGCCAAAATAATTAATCACTAAAATCTTTTGCCAGCACCCAGAAGGCATCACTAGAAATTTGGTAACTATGACAGTTTGGGGTTTTTTCTTCCTGAAAAAGGCAACAAATTAAGTCCTGTGCCTTATAATACACAAGAGAATCAGACTGAGGTCAAAAAAGGACTGCTATGCTTATGCAGTCTGTAAAAAGTATGTTGGACCCTGTGAAGAGGATATGGTTTTCCCTGTTCTGGTCAAGCTCCAGACTCATGACAAAAGTAGAGCCTGTGTTTGGGGAATCAGAGGTAACGTCTGTCAGTCTCTCTATATCCAAAGGGTAAATCCTCTAGGTAAACACTCACGGTTTTGAAAATCTTTTTGGGGTGCAGCATGTTGCTGGTCGTGCTACACTGTAGCAGTGTTACCACCTTGGTTGCACTTTCACCTTCCAGACTACTTTCTACCTAAATATTGCATAGGGATGTTGCCTTCCCTTGGCATATGGCAGTGTTAGTTCAGATCATAAGAGAAACGGTTGCTTTTGCCCTTTTGAGCAGGGGCTGTTTCCAAGCTATGGTACTGTGCTCTCCCTTTCCTTTTTGTAGCATCAAACCCAACAGAATGAGCTGTCATCATCCGTCATGTCTCTGGTACATCATGAACCAAGTGCGGTTCCTGCTTGGTTTCTTGGCATTGTGCAGGGCTTCACATAAGATGAGGAGGGACATGAAGACTCTGAAGAGCCAAGTACTTACTTTGCCACCATCCTGACTTTTTTTGCAGCAGCCTGATCCTATCCTGCTGTTCTCCAGCTGCCTGATAGTATTTCTCCCACACAATGAAAGGCAGGATCTGGCTGCCCTTGCATCACCTGAGCTGGTTATGTTACCTGACTCCCCAGCAGTCTCTGAGAGTCTTACTAGAAGAGTAGGACTTTGTATTAAAAACCATCAGGAAATGGCAAACCAACAGGCTTTGTTCTGCTTCTATTGACTTTTGACAAATATCTGGAAAAGACATTGAACTGCAGAAAGTCAGTTCACGGTGTCAAAGAAGTTGAGGTCTTCTCAGTCTCAAATGCTTCAGTGCTTTGAATGTGAGTGTCTCCAGCTGCTTCAGTGAAGCACTGACATTGGGAAAATATGTTAGCCAAGCTGTCCTAAAACTTTCAGTCTTTTAATCTCAATGCCTTCAGACTATTTCAGAAGAAGGTGTCTTTGCTTCAATAAAGAAATAAAAGATGCTTCAACAAATGTACTTACTTGCCTGCTACCTTTAAACTAAAAGTTTTAGAGGGCTTTAAACTAAAGTTGCCAGTGAAGGGGAGCCTCAATCCATCCCACTCCTATCAGTTTGATGGCAGTGCCAGCAAGAGATGCCCAGAGAGGGAATTGCAGGTCTGCAGGAGAGCACCTGAACCCAAGCCAGCTTCCTCAGGGGCCCATCTTAATGCCACTGTGCAGATGTGGCGAGGGGAATAAAAAAGAGGAGTTAGAGATGTGCATGCCTGCAGGGCTGTGAACTTGGGGCGTTGTGGAGACATGCTGGGATAGTTCCTGTGGCTGGAGTGTTGGAAGAGAAGGATGCAGGCTCTTTAGGAAGTGCAGGAAGTGGAGATGAGGAAGATGTGTCAATGGCCAGCTGGAGGGCATGGAGCTCTGCCTGGGGAGTGATGAGAAGCTGATTGGGAGCTTATGGGACAGAATTAAAGGGAGGGCAGGGACAAGTGATTTTTCTGCCTTGGTCTTCACTGACAGGTATTCCAGCCACACTGCCTGAGTTGCAGAAGGCAAAGGCAGTGATTGGTAAAATTGAGAACCGTCTGCTGTTGGAGATGACGAGTTTGACAACATCTAAGGAAGCTGCAGAGGCACAAGTCCATGGGACCTGATGAAACGTATCCACGGTTACTTAGAGAACTGGTGGATGACATCACTAAACCACTATCCATCATGTTTGATAAGTTGTGTCAGTCTCGTGAAGTTCCCATTGACTGGAAAAACATAAATATACCTCCTATTTGAAAAAAGGAAGACATGGGGAGCTATAAACCAGTCAGTCTTATCTCAGTGCCTGGCAAGGTCATGGAGCAGATTCTCCTGGAAACTATGCTAAGGCACATGGAAAATCAAGAGATGACTGGTGACAGCCAGCATGACTTCACTGACATCAAGTCATGCCTGACAAGTCTGGTGACCTTCTATGATGGGGTTAAGAGCATTGGTGGATAAGGGAAGCACAACTGATGTAATCTACCTGGACTTGTGCAAAGCATTTGATGCTGTTCCATGTGACATTTTTGTCTCTAACTGTGGAGATTTGAATTTGATGGCTGGACCTCTTGATGGATAAAAATTTGGCTGGTTGGTTGCACTCAGAGTTGGGGTCAATGGGTCGATGTCCAAATGGAGACCAGTGATGAGCTGCATTCCTCAAGGGTTGGTTTTGAGACCAGTGCTGTTTAATGTCTTTGTTGGCAACATGGACAGTGGGACTGAGGCACCCGCAGCAGGTTTGCTGGTGCCACTGAGCTGTGTGGTGCAGGTGACACACTGCAGGGACAGGATGCCATCCTGAGGGGCCTGGACAGGCTCGAGAGGTGGGACTGTGGGAACCTCACGAAGTTCAGCAAGGCCAAGCGCAAGGTGCTGCACCTGGGTCAGGGCAATCCCAAGCACAAATACAAGATGGGTGGAGAATGGATTGAGAGCAGCTCTGAGGAGAAGGACTTGGGAGTGCTTGTGGATGAGAGGCTGGACATGACCCAGCAACGTGCACTTGCAGCTCAGAGTCACCGAGGATATTGTTCTTAGGGCCATGAAGATGATCACAGGGCTGGAGCATCTCTCCTGTGAAGAAAGACTGAGAGAACTGGGGTTGTTTAGCCTGGAGAAGAGAAGGTTTCGGGGAGACCGTGTGTGCCCCCTTTAGGTACTGAAAAGCAGCAGTAAGAAAGCTGGAGAGGGATTTCTTACATGGGCATGCAGTGATGGGACAAGGGAGAATGGCTTTAAACTGGAAGAGCAGATTTGGATTAAGTATTAGAAAGAAATTTTTTACTGTGAGGGTGGTGAGGCTCTGGCACGGGTTGCCCAGAGATGCTGTGGCTGTCTCATTCCTGGAAGTGTTCAACGCCAGGTTTGATGGGGCTTGGAGCAACCTGGTCTAGTGGAAGGTATCCCTGCCCCTGGCAAAGGGGGTGGAGTGAGATGATTTTTAAGGTCCCTTCTACCCAAACCATTCTGTGATTCTGTGACCTTCATCCAATCTCCAGCAAACCCAGTGGACTTCAATGAATTGTGACGCTGACTCTACTTGAAGGCAATCTACCCTTTTCACTGGACTGTATGTATTTGTCTTCAAAGAACCCTCACTATCAGGGTTAAGAATTTTTAACTGAACATACATGATCCATTAGAGCTCTGTAATTTTTGAATAAACAGTCTTTTCAGTGCTTTATTTTTGCATGGGAATATTTTACATATCTTTTTTTGAAGCCCGGATGTATCAGCAGCTTTCCTTGAGCTTTTAATGGGAATTAAAAAATAAATAAACTTGTAATGAGTTAAAAGTTTTTACTTGCATCCTCATAGTGATCTCATTTTGAGTCTTAACTACAGCATACCACAGAACTTAATGTCATCTGGATAAAGCAATTCTATGTTTAACATGGTATAGGGGAGGGATAGTGAATTACATGCTCTGAGGATGGGCTCCTAAAGTGTCTCTCTGCATTTCTTTCTGGAACTTTGCTCAGTTGGTTTAGTGTGTATGCTTTAACTTCATTTACAGCATCAACTAAAGGCCATTTAAAGAAAAAGATGGGACTTGACAGACTATTAGTGCTGGCTATCTGGTCCTCTAGGTCTATAAACTCATTACTAACCTGTAGTATCTGTACATCTTTTAGTGTTTTGAAAGCATTTTTTAAATAAAAATGTGTCTGTAAATTATCTTGGCAAACTTTGTCATAATTGCTCATTGCATTTGAGTTTGCAGAAGTAGCTTTGTTTATGATGTGGTATTTTTAATGGCATATTTCACTGTTTCCATTTAAACTTCGAAGTGACATCTTTGTTTTTCCCCTTTAAAGAGCAGCATAATCCAGATGTCTGTCAAAAGAGTTGTTGATGTAGCATTTTATGAGTAATCCTTCTGTTTGAGGTTTTTGTTTTGTCAGAACTGTTTGCCGAGCTCTTATGAAGCTCCCCATGAATATTATTGATGTATACTTCCTTTTAAAGAAGTGATTATCCAGGCAGGAGTACAAACTCAACAGCCAGTTCTAAACCACAAATGTTTTCTCAAAAGTTATGTAATGTCATAGGAGGAGTTATTTTGTTGATGTAATGGAACAGGGGGGCACTGAGTGAATATTATTCCCCCCTTCCCTTTCCAGTTCTTAACCCTTTGAGGCACAGGCCAGCATTCAAGTTTGGAGGACTTCAACTATTGCACAGAGTGACCTCAGGGTTACTGTGTGTGTAAATCTTTGATAAAGAGATGTTCATAGTTCCCAGCCTGTTTTCAGAGAGATGAGTGTGATTGCAAGAAACTCTCAGTAAAACATGCCAACTAGCCTCAGGTATCCAGCAATTATCATTTCAAACCCAGAGCTGATATTACAGGGATGCTCTCATTTGTTGCTGCTAAAAAGTTTTCTATAAATATTTGAACATTATGCATGTGCAGAAATCCTTCACTAGTCATTTTTTCTCAGGTAGTTCCTTAGTTTAGGTGGCTGTGGCTTAAATTCTTTGGACCTTAGTGAGGACTGGCAGCATTGCCAGGCTTTTCCCAAGCATTTCAGAGTCCTTATGGCTTGCAAATGCCCTGGGATCTGCAGACCTTGCAGCATTTTAGCTTGCAAATTAGTAGTTGGCTGGTTGTCAGTTGGGGAAAAGAGAGAGCTGTAAATTCTGTAATAAATAATATATTAGGGTAAACATAGCAATAGTATTCTGGAGACATTGTGGTGCAGAGCAGTCACTCCTTCCCATAAAGTCAGGCAGGACTGTGAAAATGGATGCATCCTTCATTTCCAGCCCTGTGTTTTATTTTTTCTATCTCCGCCTGCAACTCTTGGCTGCAGCTCTGGTGAACTTCAGAGCCTGTGTAGCTTCTTGTGGGATCTGTAATTAGTCCCTTCTCAGACCGCTTGCTCGGTTTCTGGCAACAGTAGGACAACAGGTCACACCAGGCATTATAGAGCTTTTCCTGCTAAACGTGCTAAAGATAACAGAGAAAGATAACAGCACACAGTTATCCCTTACCTGGCAGCACTGACAGCTTTGGGGGTGCCAGTCCATATTTACCTCCCGTGCCCATACAACTTCCCAGGCGTGCTGAGTTCGGCTGTTGGCAGTAACTGATTGTGATGTGGCAGATACACTGCCTATAGTACCCTTCTGCTGCCTGTGGAACTTCTGCATAGCCTGCCTAGTAAGTGTTTGTACTTTATGTTGGAGTCTTTTTTTTTCCCCCCTCCCTCTGATTCGCTTTCCTTTGCCTTGTTTATTTGCAAAGAGAGGGTGTTCGCTGTCCAGTACTTCGTTCCTGTTCTTCAGCCCCTGCCCTGGGCTGTGGTACCTGATGTGGGGGAAGTTGTTTACAGGGCAGAGCATCTTGTAAAGGGCATTTTTAAAGCACTTTTTGCTTCAGAGTTGATTTATAGCTTGTCTGCGCAGGCAGGCTTTCATAGAATATTTTTGTGTTAAACTTTTTCTGGTTAATTAACCTACAATAACTATATCCACATCCTTGGCTTTATCCTTTGTCTTTTCCAAATATTTTTTTCAACCACAAGTGAGACGTGGGAAGGCACTGCATGAAGCATTGCATCCTCACTGATGTCCATGTTGTGCACCTTTGCTGTTAAGTGATCTCTTCTTCAGGGAGGCTTTGGAACAATGAGTTCCTCATTTCAGTACTGAGTTGCCAGATGTTGCTGCCTGCTCCTTACCTTTCTTCAGATCTGCTGTATTGCTTTTGGATACTTTGTCTGTGACAGAGAAGCTCTGAAAAAGTGTCTTGCTGCATAAAAAAAATCGTGGTTTTGGCTTGACATCGTATGAAATCATTGTCTCCGTCATCCTCTCTTGCCTTTTGGAAGCCTCTTTTCTGATTTACTACTTAGAGCTGAGCTTTCTACTAGCTGCTTGTGCTGTCACCATACCTCATTGTTTGCTGGGGCAGCTGAATTCTTCTTTGGCCAACCCAGAACTGTAGAGGGGAATCCAACTGATACAGCTGCTCTCTCTGAAAGATCCAGACCTGCTTCTCGCTGACCAGGTCTTTCATGCCAAAGGCACTTCTGATTATTCCATCCCTTCATGAAGATGTTCATGTTGATGAGGGGTGAGCTGACACCAACTTCCTATACCATGACCTGCAGCTGATTTAACCTGAAGAAAGAGCTCTCTCCTTCAGGAAGAGATGCAGTATCTAAAGTAGATAGCTTTAGATCCAATTGTTTCAAGTCACTTAATTTAGAAGCTTAGGCACAGGACAGAATACTTCACCTGTCCATTTTGCGGTAGTTAGGCTCCCAAAGGAGAGATGAGGCTGCCGCTGTAGGCTCCTGTAAGGCACCTTCAACTTCCTGAGAATTGATACAGGGAATGGAGGTTTTACCTCTGTGCGGGGTAGTACACTATGATGAGAGACAACCTTTGGGTTTGCTGTTGAAAGCTCCTTGCTGTGTTTCTGCGTTTTCCAGTTTCAGTATTCTGTTTTAGTGGTTCAGAACTGCCTGGCAGGTGTTGCTCCCCCTCAGTGGTAACTGCAGTAAAGTTTTGGTAAGCTTAAAATCCTTTCCTATAAACAGCCGAGATTTTCAAAAGCAGGGGAAGCAAAACTCACTCAAATGCTAGTAAATAATGTAAATTGCAGTATGTTAAAGACCATTAAGTCTGTCATCGTATTTCCCCAAGTAATTTTTACACTTCTCTGGAACTGTGTGTCCGAGAGTAAGCAAACAGATTTTGAACTTCGGCCCGTCTTTGCGTACCCTTTTCACGGTGACAAGTAACTGCCTTTCTTGCTCCTTCATTTCCTTCTGATTCTTCTTTCTTAAGATGCCCCATATGCAGCTGTGAGTTCTGTTTTGCCTTTCTGTATCACTGTCTAGAACCTGCAATGTGCTTTGTAGATATTCTTCATGTCTTTCATTATTGAGGTGAGATAGAAAAAGGTTTCCTTCATGTAAAACTGTCATTGTCTTCTCAGGCTTCTTCCCTATCTGAAACCCATTTTATTTTTATTACTCTCAAAGGTTTTTTTCGTGTTCTGTGAAGTTCTGGAACAAGAGGTGGCTTTGAGAAGTGTGTGTTTCCCCAAGGAGATCTTTCAGAGTAGCTCTGGCCTAGTGTTGCCCTTGGAGATGATGGGGTAACTATGATGTGATGAGTCACTATGCAAAACAGAAATTACTCCCTTGAGTAATTTCTCCTTTTTTCTTCTTTTCCATAAACTGCCTCATGAGAACAGTGCTCTTTTCAACAAACTAAAAGCAAAATAAAGAAAAGATTCTATTTTTGTTTGAGTGTTTTTAGGCAGTCTATGCTATATTCCTTAGTCATCTTGTGAAAGTCAGAAATACTCAATTAAAAAGTCACAACAATGTATTCAAGAAGTGTTAAATAGATAAATAAGTAGACCAGCTATGTGAAAAGCCTTAGCTCCAAAATGAATCTAGACCTGTAAAGAAGACAGGCTCAGGGAGAGCATGTTGCTCTGTATGATGGAGTGAACTGTAAAGATGAGGGATAATGTGGACAAGATGTTTACATATCCACACCTTCCCCAGCCTTTCATGTGCTTCCTCTTTTATTATCTTATTTTATGTTTTCAAGAAACTAACATGCAGCTGGCTAGTGGTTAGACAGTACTCAGTTTTTTCTGCATGTGAATGTTCTATGTGTTTTATTGAATCATAGAATGGTTTGGGTTGGAAGGAACCTTAAAGGTCATATAGTTCCAAGCCCCCTGCCGTGGGCAGGGTACCTTCCACTAGGCCAGGGTTGCTTAACCAACATCCAACCCGGCCTTGAACACCTTGAGGTTCCTTAGATGGTCTTGACCCTGATCTTATCCCATAGTGGGTGGTTCTTCATTCCGCCGGTCTCTGACTGTGACTTGGGCGGTGTGGGTGGAGCACCTGTGACTGCAGACTGAGGCAAAAAAGTCACTGACTATCTTAATGTTCTCCATATCCCAAGTGACCAGGTTTCCCATTTCCTTCTGGAGAAAGCCGACATTTTCCCGAGTCTTCCCTGTTGTCACAAAAGTACCTATAGAAGCATTTGTTGTTGCCCTTGACGTCCTTGGCCAGATTTAATTCTCTCAGCACTTTAGCTTTCCTAACCTGATTTGGGATGTCATTCATCTTTCTCTAATCTCATCCTTTTAAACTTTTTTTCTGTGGTCTGATCTTTTTTTTTTTTCCCTTGTTTCTCAGGCTGATAGTGTGTTGTGCCTCTCAGCCAGCTCTCATTACAGATCATTCATTGCAGCATGAGCCATTTGGTCAGCTAGTCAAGCCAAAGTTGCTATATGCTTCATTTGCAGAAATATAGTAGGAATTTAGCAGTTTTATTAAACTCTTAATGGAGCTCATTGCCTGACTGATCCACAGAGTGACCTTGGATAAGTCATTTAGTTTTTCTGTGTGCTTCTGTCTCTTGTACCCTTACCATCCTCAACTTCACCACACCTCTTTGGGCTGTGGATATTCAGCACTGAACAGGTTTAGGTTTTCACAAGGGAAATTATTTGGTCAGGCTATTTAAACATAGCAAAAGTCATACAAATATTCTGAAATAATATCCTAGCAGGGTAGGGAGATAACTTCCAAGGGGGTGTTTTGCATGGTAAACTTTCCATAGCTTGCAGGTTAGATTAGTGAAGCATTGCTCTTCCACTTCAAAATTATTATGAATACACAAAACACAAAGTTTATATAAAATGAAAAAAAGGCTTAAGCTGAGGCAATGGGACAGAAGCCCTGATTGCATTGCAGAGAGAAGTGCACTGTAAACTTCAGATTCAGATTGTATCAACTCAATTACATGTATGCAGCAATCTTGTCATTGTAAGAACCGTCTTGGTAGAAACTGAAACTCCAGTGCTAAAAACGTGAAATCAATAGGCACTGTTATATCCACTTAAAAAAAGAAATTGTATTGATTTGCAGATAACAACAGCAGTTCATTCTTGCAGGATTACATGCCACTTCCTGTCATAAAGATTACTTCAATATGTATTGCATCTGAGACAGGGAATGTAGGGATAAAACTGCTTTGCTTTAATGAATAGTCATTTTACTCTGTGCATTAAAATGAGATATATTCCTTTAAATTTATCTCCAGGGATTATTTTGATTTCATGGACAAACTCTGTGTTGCCAAAGACTCTAGAACGCTATTAAACTTTTAAATAGTCTTAGATTGCCTTGTTTTTGCAAGTGCTTGAACTCTTCCTCTCTTTGATAGCAACTAATTAAGCAAAATGTCGTGCTCTTTCTGGTCTCCTCCACGTCCTTGATTAGAGGGTTAACACCACATGTTATCTTGGATATTAGGTGTTCTTTGCTAAACCGTGACTGTCTACCAGCATCTAACTCTCCGTGCTTTGTAACAGATTTCTGTTGCCTTCTGGGGTTTAAGTTCTCCGTGCTGATCATGGTGGTCTCCCATTGAGCGGCTTTCTTTTTTTTTTTTTTTTCTGGTGCTTTGATTCATTTGAAGCCTATTTTCAGTATGCATTGGTGATTTCATCTTCATGTATTAAAGTAACTCTTTTCAACTCTTTCTAGGTAGTCTGGCTTCCCAGAAATCTTTTGCTAAATGCAAGGGTTTGCTGTCCTGTTTGCTGACTGTTACACCTGAGGCTGATTTTGATACAGATTCTGGATATCGCAGGGTAAGTGTGCAGATGTCTCCTTTTTTTGTGGTTTTTCTTTCGTGGTCTCTTCCTTGCTTACGCAAACACAATTTGGGTTCTGCTTTCCCTTTCAGTGACTGCAAGTCGCTATTGCAGCACGTACAACTGAGCATCTGGGTTATAAGAGAAAAATATTGTAATATGATAAATGCTAATGCTGTAAACCTGATCAGGAGTATTTGAATTTGGTGGTGTAGCTCCAAGAGGGAGCAAAGTTTTTTGTGTATATAGGCCTAGGCTCATGGGGCCATATCTTATAAAACTGTAAAAAGCTGTAAGAGACTTATTTGGGTGTAGTGAACTTTGAGTTTTAAGCTGATAAAAGTGCATGTATTTTTATATTACAAGTGAAACATTCTTCATAATGTACATAATTAAAATATCTGTGAAGTTTGCAAGATTGAGTTCAAATATTTGGAAAAAGGAGATTAAAGGTTAGTTGGTTTCTTGGGGGCATGGGGAGGAAAAAGAAAGAACTGATACCCTCTCTTATCCAGTTCTACTATGCATATTACAGTAGAAATTTAAATACTTGACTTCACTGTTGAATGACTCTTGCAGAATTTTTCACCTCCTTCCTACAGGAGGGAAGTTCAATTTTGTGAACAGAGATATGATTTTTCTTTTTTTTTCCTCTTCCTCGGTCTTGATCCTCTGCTTTCACCTTCTGTTTCAACCTGTTACTTTTCTTGCTTATTCCCTTTTCTAGCTTCTTGCACTTCTCTCTGTTTTTTCGTTACAGAGCTAATCTTACGCTCTCAGGGTGTTTCTTGTCCTCTTGGCCTCCTTTGGTCAGCTTTCTGGCTTCTTCCATTCAGATGTGTAATTTTTTGGGATAATTCAGGCTGGAAAACACCTGTGCAGTTGTCTAGTCCAGTCTCCTGCTCAGAGCAAGGTCGCTTCAAGCACAGTGCCAAGGACCACATCCAGTTGGGTTTTGAATATCTGCAAGGTTACGGACTCCAAAATTTTGTTAGACCCCTGTTACCATGTTTCACCACCTCATGAAGGATATTTTCTTCATTTATAATTTGAATTTTAATTGTTGCAGCTTCTTTATTCTTGTCGTATTGCTAGTCTTTCAAGAATAGGCTCACTGTGTTGTCTTTGCACCTTCCCTTTGGGGAATTGGAAAACATAGTGAGATCTGAGGGGAGACCTCTCTTCTAGCCACCAATATCCTCCACTGGACTTTCTCCAGTATGTCAAAGCCTTCTTGTTCTGGAGGGCTCAGAAATCCTGCAGGGAAGGGGAGGATTGCCTCCCTGGGCGTGCTGGCTGTGCTCTCACCAACACAGCTCAAAATGGACATGCTTGAGTTTGTTTCAAGGGCATGTTGCTGGCTCAAATTGTACCCACTGTCTGTCAAGACTACGAAGTCCCATATTATTTTATTTTTCATATTTTCAGTCTGTTTAATCTTTCTCATACGCTGTCATGCATTCCCTCCTTCCAGCGTTTGCTCTTTCTTCATAGGATTCCTTATTGAACACCTCAGTATCCCCAGTGCATCTTCATCATAACATTTCTGGCAACCTCTTCCCAAAAATGTGCATGAGCTACCTTTTGGAAACACTTTTGGAAGTGGGTTTATTTCCATGAGCATCTAGCTTAAAGCTTTCCATGTAGCTTTCGTAATTTAAAATCCTTTTTTCAATTCCTGTCATTAGTATTCACAATAGATCAGGAAATTGTGTGTATGCTTAGGTGTGTACAAGTGTGCATGAGAGAATTTATATATAATATTTAATCCTTTTTTCTGTATTGCCAGTACAGAGCCATAAATAGTGTATATAATAATACATATATGGAACTGTTGCTGGAAATTGAGTCTGAATTATGAACAAGACATATTTTATATTCCTTCTTTATGCTTGTCCCTGTGTGTGTGTGTGTGAGATGCTACAAATTGCAGATGCCAACAACTGTAATTGTAGTGGTAGTTAAATCAAACATTCTGCTCTTTTTCTATTTTTGGTGGCCCTCACGATGAGTAATGTATCCGCTTTTCCTGTATTTTAATAGAGCCTGTATGTTGGGACATATGCCAGAGAACAAACACTCAGGAATACAGTCTCAGCCTTAGCTTGACATGATGATCAGATGGTTCTTGGTGAAAGGAGACATAGTCCTGTGCTCCTGGAAGCTTTGCTGACTGATGCTTTAGGAGAAGAACCAAGAGGGCAGCAGTAGTTCAGTGCTGATACCATAATTACTAGTTTGGTCAGGGTGGCTGGAGCTCCTGTCCAAATCCCTCTATCTACCAAGGAGGGGAACAAAAAAATGCACTGGGGGGGCAAGTGGAGCAAAGAGGGTTAAACATACCAAGTCAGGAGAAGAAGTAATTGAGCAGAAAATAAGAGAAGCGGAAAAGAAAAGAAAACATACAGAAAGGAGGATAAAGACTTTTACTTGTGACAGTGTTTTGGTTTTAGTTCACAGAAGTGTTGTCCAACTCGCAAAGAAGTAGTTACACTACTGCAGCTCATACAGTGATGAGTGACAGTTTAATTCATTTTCTGTGGTGGGGAATGTCTAGTAAATCTGGCTTGTGATAAGTTGCCACATTTCCTAGTCACATCAGTATGAAATGTCTGGGATAATCTTAGGCTTAATATCCAGTTACTGCAAAGTGATTCCGTTGGGCTGTGGGATGCCCATGGGTGTTTCTGCTACGGTGCCTGTGATCTGGTTATGTAACATATATGTAACAAAAGAATTTTAAAAACTAGTAATTTGGAAATGAGAAGCCAGGTGTGTCCAGGCTTCCTCTTGGAGGTTTCTGTTGCATGTGAGTTGTTTGAAAAGGGCCTGAGTTCCAGGATGGACTCTCCCTGTCTCCTTCTGGTAGCGGGCTGCACGTAGGAGTTGCACACTTGTCTGTCTCACTCATTTTTGGATATTCCTAGCTCAGCTGTTCCCCTTAAAAGGCCTTTTAACTCAGTTTTTCTGAAGGATATAAAAAGTATTTCTGCATGTTGACTGTGGCCCTGTATATCCTGATGGTCACGTGTGGTTGCAGTTTTTATATTCCAGTTGAAGAAGTACTTAACCCCAATGTTTTCTGGTTCAAACTGAGTTAATTTTCACCATATGCAGCACCTCTTACGACAGTGCGGGTGGTGGGAAGGAATTTGAAATGGAGTTGAGAGCTGTTTTGGTGATGAAGTTATTTTAATAACTGTGGGTCTCCCTGCACAGCAGACTGATTGGGTTTTTTGAGCATTTCTTAGGAGAAGGGAGGGTCAGGAAGGTTTATAAACTCCAAGCGAGACCTCAAATGACCATGTGTCTTTAGGAGCTTGAACACTAAAAAGCTTGAAGTGATTGTGTTTTGCTTTTCATTTTTCACAGTTTTCAAGTGGGTGAAAGCAAAGGTTTGGATTTGTTCCATTTTATCCCTTTTAGGAGAAGAAGCAAGCCGAATAAAGTAGAAAAAGTTGGTCACAAAAATCCAGGGTCACACTTCTTGTGTGAATTTGTGATAAGCTTTGGGATGCAGCAGAGAAACCCAATAGCAACCTCACTCTTGTTTGGGATGGTATTCAAAGAACAATTCAGTATGGGAATGACCTTGGAGGGGTCATCTTGTCCAAGCTCCTGCTCAAAGCAGGCAAGCTGCAGAGGCAGGGCAGGTTGTTCAGGGCTATGTCCATGTCCAGGCAAGTCTTTTAATACCCCTGAGGATGAGGGCTCTGCAGCCTCCCGACACAGCCATTCTGCTGGTTAAGCACCTGCTCTGAATTCTTTTTCCTTATCTCTTACCAGATTTTCCCTTGATGCAGCTTGCATGTGTTGCCTCTCCTCCTGCACACCCCAGGAAGATTCTGGCTGACCACATGCTCCAGACCTTTAACCATGCACTAAATCATGACAAACTGGAGATCTATGATTATGAAGAGCTCAGATCAATGTTTCCCAAGCACCTATGAATCAGGCAGTATTTTTTGAGTTTGCATCCCTTTAACAGCATCTGTGTTGGTGTTTGGTTTTTTTTTGGTTCTTTTTTTTTTGAAAGAGGGCTCTGATTTTACTGTGCTGTTATGTCAGGGAGCAAGGATGGAGTGAAGCACAGACAACACTCACTCTAACATCTCTGTAGGTGCCGAAACAAAAATATCTGTGTTCCTTTCTACCTATAGATAATACATGTCAAATAGACGTGGATTTAGTCACAGAGCGTGGAGTTGGATGTGGTTCCTGTTGCTGTCTCCTCCACAGCTGTCTTAGTAATAGTTGTGCCTCAACTTCCAGGCCTTTAAAATAGAGATTATGCACTCTTATTCACAAGAGTGCTACAAGTCCTACAGTAAGTGTTAGATGCTTTTAGTTACTTAGGAGAAGTGCTATAAAAAAGGTTAAAATATGTATTTTTATGGTATAAACTATATGTTTGTAGTTGCACAGCTTTATGTTAACTCCATATTCTTTGTAGGCTGCTTTTAAACCTAAGAAGTGTTATTCTGTAATGCATTGTGTTACTGTACAAATTGGATGCTTTTATCCAAATTACGTGTTGGAAATCGAAGTTGGCACGCACAAGGGTTGTTAGGATAGCCTTTTTTTCACACAGAAGATTTGGAAGTAGAAACAAAGCTTAGAAACTTGATTCTTTTAAAAAGTGAGTCCTTTCATAAAAGCAGTTAAGTATTCTTTCTGTCAGCTTTAATAATAATGAGCTTTCTGGTGCCGGGATGAGCGATAATTGCAAATGGCAAAAAGTCATCAGAATGTTGTTGCTCAGATTGCAGATTTTATTAATCGTAAAAGAAATGATTCACCTAGAAAGGCTGTTTTATAAGTGCTCATTTACATGAAGATCTGCTGCCTAATTTATTTTGTTTAAAAGAAAAAAAAAATTCACAAAAACCCACAACCAGGCACCTACACAAACTTAGTCCTGTCCTTCAAAACCCTGATTATTTTGTCCTTCCCATCTAGTTTGCTTATAATGCCATCTGTACTCCTGCTTATCAGTGGGACCAATCTTATTTTTGCCTCATCTTTCTCACAAATGTACGTGAAGCTTCTTGGAATTATTTTATAGTTGAGTACTGTGCATCTTCCCTGCATGAATTTCCTCCACATTTAAGAAGGTTGTTTATCTTTTATGAATGACTTCTTGGGTAGATGAGTTGTTTGGCCCTTTACATGTTTCTGATCTCATGAGGTGTTGGGATTTGCAGATATAAATTAAATTTTCATCCGTTTTCTCCCACTCCTTTTATGTTGTTTTCAGCATGAGTCTTGAGTCAGTAAAAAAATGGAGCACATCCTTCACTGTAAGAATACAATTAGTCAGTGAGCCTGCCCTGTGAGCTTAAAACAGGGTATATACTAAAGTATCTCTTTAATTGGGGTTTTGGATGGTAAACTCTTTGGGGTAATGGTGCAGCCTTTACATGTTCCTGCTAGAGAATTCATACAGAGAGCATTGCTACGGCATGAATATTCAACGTCTGCCTGCCCCTTATTCCTTATGCTGAAATATTAATGCAGCAGTGATTCTTCACCTAATCGTGCCGAGATCAGGTGTGTGTAAGTAATCCTACTGACAATATCCCAATATCCTGCATGCACCCCAGCCTTCCTGTGGGATCACGCCTTCCTGGACCATGCTGAACACCAATTGCTCTCAGTAAATCCACAACTGCTGTTGCTAAAATGATGATGGGCTCTGCTTCTGGCTGTGTGCCAGCAGGCCACCCTTTCAGCCTGTGGAAGGACAGTAACCCCAAGGGGGCAATAAAGCTGCTACTCATCATAGCAAGAGTGAGTTCAGATGTGCAAATGGAGAAGCACTTTACTATAATGCCCATTGTGATAAAGCTGTCTTTGGACTTTACCAGTACCAAACTGAGATCCTTCACCTGGCATTGTCATCACTTGGATCGCTTTTCAAGATCGAGTTGCAGGAGAGTTTGTGGCAAATCCTTTAAGGAAGCACATAATTCCTGTGTCCTGCCATGCTTTGGGCTGTAACTTGAAAACAGGATTTCACAGGATTGATGTGGCAGACTTCTTAGTCTATTTTCTAAACTAATATTTAAAGTATGCCCCACCAATTCTGGTCTCAGAGTTGGCTGTTGAAATTCTAATGTATTTTAACACAAAATTATGCAGGCTGAAGCGAAGTTCAGTATGGTAGTGGAGCAGATTCTTCTGTTTCATGTATATTTGAAAGCTGAGAAAGCTTCTGCTGAAGTCAGACAACACTGGCTTGTCAAATTGCTCACGACCGAAAAGATTGCTCTTGGATGGAATTAATTTGCAGTATCTCATTTACTATCTTAGTTTTGTCATGAATTTCCCCTACTCGGCAGCCTGAAATGCCAAGTGAAAAAGTGTTTCAGTGGGAGATAATATAATATATTAAGAAAATGTTATTGATCACAGTATGCTTTTACTGGAACATGACTTTTTCTGACCGGAACACAAGGGACTTTGCCTTGTTATAGTACGAAAATGTATTGTAATATGCAAACAGGATTATTGTTAAGGTCACAGCAACTTTGTTTTTACATTCCACTTCCTCTGGAAGCAAGCTTCTCCACAACTTATGCCATCAGCTGAAGTAGAATGAGAACAATTTCAGTTTTGAACTTTTAGGCAAGAGATTGCAGCAGGTGTTTTTGGTTTTTGAAGTAAGGAAATAAATACTGTTTTCCACATCACCAAAGGTCAGAACTATAATTCGATAGGGATTATTGTAAGCATTTTGTTATGATGATGGACTGCTTTGTGGTGGTTCTTTGTCAGAATCAATTAATGCACATTTCCTCGTCACACACGTGTTTTATACATACCTTACAGACAGAAAATGTTGCATATTTGGGTTTAGAGTGGCTTCCACACACAGGGACTATGAGGCACTTAATTTTTCCATGTAATGTGGGAAGATTAGCCAGGTGGAAGAGTCCATGTTGCTCACAGACATCTTATGTGGGTCTATGGACATAATTACTCTGCAAAGCATGAAGGCATAAATTTGTGATGGGATGCCCAGTACAGACAACTTTAGGACAAGGACACTTTTAAACATGTTTGATTTAAAGAGACCTCCCACTGCATAAACAGTAACTCAGAGCCATTAAAATCCTGCTTGCAGTGAGGTTACTTTCTGCTGAAGGGCTCAAAATTTCCCCTCGAGGGTAAGCATGTCATTAAGATGATAATTCTTAAGTTATTTTGAGCTGTTTCTAATGAAAGTCATGCAAAGCACATTCTGCAAAACTTTACTCTTCACCAAATCTTATCTCTGTGTGATTTAAGTTATAGTAGTATGAGCCATGTTAATTTCGACTGGAAACACAAACTCTCTTGGAAAAATCAGTGAGGGTTGCACTGCAAATCCAAGAATATTGTATTTTCTGTGTTAGTTTTCCTTTTGCCCTGCTCCACTACTGACATATCCCTCCAGTGGTTTTTCTCTGTTTTTGTTGCAATAAATCTCCACTTCAGTGAATCTGAAGACACAAACCTACCTGCAGAAATTAATCTCTGGTACAGTAGTGGGCTACTAACCTGCTCAAGGTTTCCACATGGCAAAATGGTTTCTTTACTTTAAGCAACCATTTCCTACACAGGCAAAGCACTGTTAGTAAAATGTTTGTTATATCCTGAAATTTAATTGTATTTATTTGCTGCATTTTCTAATACAGTTTGTAAATGAGAAGTTGTTGTAAATCAGAGGAGCAGACCTTAGTGCGCAAGACCTATTTCCCTGGTCCCCTTTTGCAGACTCCTCTTCTAGCAGGAGAGAGACCACTTGTGTTATTAAAGCAAGTGGAATGGAAAGGTTTAGATTTTGGCTTTTAAAAGAGTAAAAAAGAACCCACAAGTCCCTAGATTTTATTTTTGCTCTTTTTAGCTGCCGGAGTTTTGTATGGTTTATTTAGCACACGAAACATGAGTTGACTTGCAAGTGTAGTAAAGGTTAACTGTTGGACTTCCTGCAGGAGTTAATCCATGGTTTGTACTTAGGATGTTTAAAAATACACAAAATACTCTGTATTTTCCTTCATGGCTTAAAGAGAGTTACTACCATCACTTCACTTCCCACTCCCCATGGGACCTTGGTTTAAGCAACTTGGCTTGCAGGATCAGCTCAGCTTGTGCGGATGTCTGCCCTGTGGGACTCATGCTCCTAAACAGGCTTTATGTTGCCACATGTTTTCCTGCTCCTTGGCAGGAAAACGATGCTCAGCCTTTGTAATTCTCTTCGTCTTCCCAAGATGTGCCAGAGCTCACCGTGCTCACAAAGCCTCTCTTGTGCAGACATGAGTCTCCAAAACGCAGTGGCAGTTCATGACGGCTGGTAATGTGTCCCCGTCAGCTGTGTTCAGTAAGGATAGGTAGGTAGAGTTTCAACACGTGTTGTTTAAAAACAACTCTATCAACACAGCTGTTCAGCATTTCCTCACAGCCTTTTGTGCTTAGCCCTCCAGAATGCTGCTTAAAATACCACTGGAATCAGCTACATCTGACCAGCCCCTTGGATGAACTCAGGTATTAGTTTGATGTGCCTGAAAAGATGAATTATTTACACATAAATCCATTTAGTTTTCATGTTCCTTATCTTCATGAACTGAAAGATGAGTGGAGGGAGAGAGGAAAAATAGAAACCCCATGGGAGAACAGTTAGTGCTGCTGAAATCATAGCTTAGTTGTTTTATTTGGTTTTTTAATGGTTCTTGGTGGGCGCAGTAAACACAGCGAAGGTATTGCTCACTTTTGCTGCGTCTTGTGCTGAGTGAGAATTCAGTAGTAAGCAGAAAAGACAACAGTCTGTAAAATCCCTTTGTATGTTTGTAGAAGAGTTTAATATAATGACATGAAAGATATCTCTTAATCTATGCATCTAATTGTAATGCAGTAAAGAACAGCTTCTCTGCTTGAGTATGTGAGCAAAAACATTTACGCTGAACATTTATGGGGACACAAAGAGGTGGTTCTTGAAGAGCAGAAAAGGCTTTCTAATTTGTTTTTCCTGCTTATAGGAGTTTTGTTGGTTTGGGTTTTTTTTAAAGCCATTTGCACAGAAGAGATAAAATGAAAGATGCAGATAAATTGGAAGAAGTGGTGGGGTTGTAGTGGGAAGATTGGGGCCAGGTTTGAATCTTCCCTTGCTCAGTCATGAGCCTGCTCCTGAGCTGCTTCACATCCCCATGAGAGGTGGCTCTATACAGCCTGAATTTGAATAATAGAGTTGCCATTAGCATCCAACATAAAAAAGATGATTGGCTGTATGCTTGATTTACGGGAAGGCTGAAGTGGTGAAGTATACGGTACACCAGGGGATATTTATGCCGCTAATGCTTAAAACACAGCCCAGTGTTCTGCGCACCGTAGATGCTTTCAAATGGCAAAAACAAAGGTGCGAATAGCAGTAAATCCACTTATTCTGATAGTTGAATGGCCTCAGATCAGGATCAGGCTGTGCAGTCTCTTCAACATGCACAGAAAGTCTGGTAAAGCCCCTGTTTAGTTACTGCCTGTTACAGGATTATCAGCTTTGAATCAAAGAAAATAATTTCAAATATGTTAGGATTTAGGGTATATTGTTTCATCTTCATCAGTTTCTAATGCAAGAATTATTTTTTCCAATTTATGTGCAAATAGGCTTCCAAAATCTGTTGCTGTGAACTGAGATTTTGTCAGGTTTTTTCCTTCATCAAATTACTCCTGTTCTGCTAATAACTGTCAAATTGCACCTCAACTCAGCATTTTCTTGATTTATCCTCCCTGCAGTAGCTAACAGTAGCTCTCTGAGGTGTATCACTTGGCTGCTGTGCAAACAGGCTGCTCTTAAGGTACTGAGCTGTGCATTTAAATTTTTTTGAAATGTTACAGCAATTATATTTGATTCTTAGAACAATAATTCATTGTTGACTCAAACTAGATGTATTTTTCAAAATGTAGAGGGTTTTTTCTCAGATGTTCATAAGCTGAGCGGATGTTCAGCATTCATCATTCTGCAATGTCTAAAACAAAATATTACCTCTATGTTTTTATGTTTTTAGTCTGTTTTTTCCTAAAGAAAATATTAGTCAGATCTTTCTGCTAAATGATACATTTTGCTGCATTTGCACAAATCCACCGCTTCCCACGCTTCTCCAGGAAAATACTTTACAGGGAGGAGGTCCTGGAGAAGCTGGTTTGGGGTTGGTTAGTAGCTCCCTTAAGGTAAAGATGTTAGTGAGGGTTACTTCTGGCTGCTTCCTTGCTAAAGGTGTTTCTAATTAAAGAGCATTTGCTGAGCTTGGATTAATTTTGTGCAATACAGAAAATTCACCTGTATTCCCTAAAATATCATTTCTGAACAATTTTCTGCATTAAAAGCAATTTATTTCTCTCAACCCTCTATTTGGGGAAAACAGCTACGGGAAAAAAAAACCCTAGTTGTCTACTAAGCCTCTCCATGCAAGGTGCATATTAGCACTTCTCCACTTATGAAAGAACTTAAAATATTATAGAAGTTGCTTGATATTAAGAAAATGTAGGTGCACACCTGTCTCTGTGTGTTTTGTGGACTTGAACCAACAAGATCTATATATTCAAATTATATTATCTTTGTCTAGTGTGAATGAGATGCTACTTACGTTTTCAGGTAAAAGAAATCAACTATTAATTTGGCAGAATTATTTATTTCTTACTGATGATATTTTCAGTGTATCTAATCAGAGCACTCATGAATAGAAATGAAACAATTTAAATAGAGTCAGTGTACATTGTATGATCTTGTTTTCTCAAACTGTTCCATAATGCAGTGAATAAATTTATCTGTTCTACTGAAAAGACTTCTGCAGAAATCATGCACAGTGCTTTCACCTCTATTATTTAATACAGCTGTTTTATAACTCTTGGAAGATGGTTATTTCTGCTGCTGCTACAGGCATCTGGAAAAAAATGTTCATTTTGGGGCAACAGAAGGGAAAAGCAGGCTTAGAGAGTCTGAAAATCCAGGAAGATGCACCAGGAACACTTAACTGAAAGTTGTGTAGAAAATGATGAAGTGATCTTAGTCCATACCGCTCCCCAACCCCGGGAATAGCAAGGTCCAGATTTACAGAACGTAAAGTAATGGCTGAAGAGAGGCTGGTCTGAATCAGCATCTGAGCTCCTTGGAGGCACAGGAGGAAATGCATCTGTGCAGAGCCAATGCTCATGAAATGTCCTGGCAGCACTTGAATTTTACTCTGAATCAGTGGATGAATTTGGGACACCGTGGGAGAGAGACAAGTTTTAGGTGGCCTCACCACCAACCACCTTTTGGCTGTCCATCGAGCCTGCTGGGAACCTGGTGGGCTTTGCAGAAGTCTGCGTTCTCCTCGAGATGTTATACTGTGACTGTGCAGTTTGGGGTGGTGGTGGCCGAGGGTGCCAGCAATGAACTTTGCATTTGATGCTGATGGACACCACTCTGTCATAAGGGAATCTGACTAGGATGCTGTGGTCTGCACTGGTTACAATGCCTTTTTAATAAAATTTTTCATCCAAAATTCAAATTTGTTTATTAAATGTTAGTGTTTACTTAGAGGTCTTTGCAAGGTAATTTTTTTTCTCTTTTCTGTTTTTTTTTTTTTTTTTTCCCTGGGGAGTTCTGTTTTGCACACTCCAGATTATTTTATATGGGGAGCTTTGCTTATCCTTGGTAACTAAGAGCATAAACAGTACTTAGAAATGAATCTACACAAGCTGGAAACAAACTAGGAGATCAACATGTCGTCTTAGCCCTTTCTTCTGAAAGGATGCAGATAGAAGACGCCATCATCATTTCTGTTACAGTGCCTTTAAAAGTTCTGCTGTGTCCAGGCAGGTGTTTGGTAAGCGAAATCTCCTAATTCAAACAGGTTTTAGATTGCCATAGTTCATTCATAGATACCAGAACAGGAATACTTCTCCTCACTAAAGCTGCCCTAAGACCATTTAGTGTAAGCCATGGCATACATTTCACTTTTCCACACTTTTTAACTCTCCTAATGCTTGGGAAAGGGTTGTGGGCAGTGCAGGTGGAATTGGCTGCTGTTTGTGATCTATCCTTTCTTTTTCTTCTTTTTTTTTTTTTTTTCACTTGAGGAATTTTAATCCCAAAATGAATTCGAGCACTTAGATGCTTTTAAAACCTTACTGGCAACCATCACCTCTTAATCTTTTTACATTTCTTGTGATTAGCAGTGCTTTCCAATCCTAACACCAGACCCAACAGCAACTGTTAACTGCACTACTTGTTTTACAGCTAAGTCTAATCCTTCCAGCAATCTGAGGCCAACATTATATTTATCATTCTGAAAGTACAAACTGTAAGAAATTGTGGCAGTTCTTCACTTGGTTCTTTTGGTTTGGTTGTTTTTTTGGGGTTTTTTTAACTTTCTTATTCCTTGTCATGGATTGATAAATACAGCGATTGGTATATTTCCAGAAAAAGATGAAAATAGGTGCTTTCCCTCCCTTCAGTCTTTTTGTTCTTTACTTCTTCTCCTGGTCCTGGAGAAACAATTTGCTTTCTACCTGAGTTTATGATTAGTAGTGAGATGTGTAGGTGGAATGTGTTTTAGTGGCTTTTTTCCCCTCTTCCTTTCCCTCCCCCCACACCTATTAATATATCTGTTAGTAAGCTAATGCTATTAGGTTATGCAGACTGCTCAGTGTGCAAGGAAAGCTAAGACAGCCAGCAAATCCTCACACTGCCCCAAAACATCTCTCCCTTGTGCCAAAGGCTCTCTGTGTGTTTGTTTGGGAGATTTGGGAGGCAGCAACAGATTTTACATCTAGTGACATCACAAAGAAAGGGTAAAGAAATTACTGTTGTAGATTTACTGGTGTGAGGTTTTTTACCTTTTCCCCACCTGGAAACTTGTGTGGGTGTTTACAGTCTCTACAGGAACTGCTTTGAATTTACATTAGGGAAGGGGGAAGGGAACATTAGAAAACTGAAAACTTCTCTTTGTTGCTTCTTTATTTTGATTTTTTATTTTTTCCCCATGGGAGGGGCCAGGGAGATTTAGCCAGGAGCACACAACCCCCAGATGACGCTATTTACTGAAATCCTGGAATCATTTTCAAGGTGGATGAAAAGAATGGCAAAGAGAGGCTGCAGAATTAAAAAACAGCGTTTTTGCGTAATCACAGTAGGTAATAGCTAATGGAATCTTCTGCTGCTGGGGTCTTCCATGGTCTGGTTTTCTTTGCTCTGATTTTTTTTCTCCAACCAAAGGAAATTTGAGCTTCATTTGTTATTGGCAGCACTGAAAAAGCATTTCGGATTTTAAAGCAAGGTAGGAAGTTTTTATATATGTGTGTATATAAACATGTCGATTTGTTTTTATGTATTTCAAGGTCCTTGCTCTGTGAAGATCTCATGTCTGCTGGTCCTGGTGTCTGAAAGCTCACCTGTGTTCTCTGTCAATGGACTAATAAAAGATGCTACTTCTCTCTCAGTTCTTTGCCTTGCTTATATCCTTATACCATGTCAGCTCTGGCAAAAAGCGCTACTTTTGTATTTAAAGCAGGAACAAAATTGCAAAGCAATATGTAGTTCAAAACAATCAAAATGTAACTGTGTCAGTGCCCTTTTCACCTTATTAAATGTATAGTTACTTAAATCACTCTAATCCATTACTAGCGAGATTGTCTGGCTGTTGGAAGAGGATACAGGGCTTTCATCTCTGCTCAGGCAGTGCTGCTCCACATCTCTGCTCGGGGGAGAGCGAGTCGATGCCTGCACATCTGGGATGTCTTCTTTATATGTTGAACAGCCAGGAAATTTCAAGGAGCTGCATCTTCCCCATGTACACATGTGCCTACCCAACTGCTCTCCCTGCTTTGGCTGTTTCCTGAAGAGAAGTTCTGGCTGTCCCTTCCCTGGAAGTGTTCAAGGCCAGGCTAGATGGGGGCCCTGAGCAACCTAGTCTAGTGGAAGGTGTCTGTGCCCGTGGGAGAGGGACTGGAACTAGATGATCTTTTAAGGTCCCTTCCAACCCAATCCATTCTATTATGCTATTTCTGGTTTCTCAAGATTGTTTTGGGGCTCTTCAGGCTTCTTCTAACGGTTCCCTCTCCACTTTCTCTGTTTTTCTTTTCCCCGCATGCTGGAGTTCAGTCAGGGTCCTTGTTGAGTTTGTACAAGCTTGTAAAATATTTTAGCTGTGATTAATTTAGTCTTGACTTTCCAAAGGGATAAGTGCTTGTAATATATGATGAAATCAGGCTCCCGCCCTTTTAAATTATTTCTCTACTTCACACCTTTGAGTCGTTCTCCCAGATAACTTTAAAATTTTGCGAGGTGGGGCAAAAAATGTATAAAGTGCACAAGTCAAAATTAGGCTTTGAAGTCAAATGCCCTGGCAGGGGGGAAGCTGGGGCACTGGCCGGGCTTTCCCTGTCAGCCTGGCAGGAGACACTGATCCCCACTGCTCTTCTGAGCTGCAAATACTCATGGCTGTGAAAGGAGGGGATGAAGTGGGAGCCAGTCTGGCAGTTGGCAATATTAATATTGTGTCTAAAGTTACAAGTGCAAGTACAGAGCTCTTGGTGCAGAAAGGAGAGGTTGAGGGGGAAGCCCTAAATTTTAGAATCCTAATGCCTTTAATGCCATCTTCAGTGGGAAGGTGGCTTAAGGAGGATCTAGTGTGAATTAGGAAACTGTGGTGATTAAAAATTGGAGTGAACAATACAAGGGAAGCATGACGTAAATAAACAATTTAGGAAAAATCAAGTTGGTACTCTGCATAAAACATAAAGTCAGGGATGATGTTTTCAGACTTGCTGTAGTGTTGCTAATGCCCAGAGAGACGTTTGAGCTTGAGTGCTGCTGTTCTTTTACTCTGTTTACCTCCTTTTATGATTTCCTAAAGAGAGAGATTTCCTGAGCCCTGCCTGTGTAACTCTTCACTCTCCGGTCAGTGCTCCTATTTCCTGCACAACATCATACCTACTTACGAAAATCACTCTAGTTAAAAAGGAAAGCATATTTATCAGACAATTTTCTATTTTAGCAAAGGCAGAATATGTGTTCCTTTCAGGTCGTCTGACTGAAAGCCGTGCCGAGTTGATTTATGTAAGAAGTTGGATCTTCCACCATCTCTTTTTTTAATTCAGCTTTGAGCACCAACTACAGAACACATGTGGTGGGAAGCAGGCAATCCCATTACCCTGCTCCTCCTTCAGTATATCTGCTGAAAACCTTTTTTTTCCGGTAGGTATTGTGAAAACCAATATTCAAGTGACTGGGAAGGAAGGAATGCTGTTCAGGTTGATACTGAGGGATCTGCAGTCTGTTAGGTGTGAGATTGCTTTCTCCTTGCACTGGTTACAGTCTTGGTCTTACTGCTTACACATTTTGGGTTTATATACATAAGACAGATGCTTTTATGTTTTTATGGTAAGTTTCAAAGGAGCAGAATTGATCAAGGCTGCTATCATGAATAGTAAATGTTCAGTCCATAAAAATTGCTTGTATAAGTAAATAGTGTCCCAGAAAATGACAGTCTAATGCCTTACATTGAATTTCATTCATTCTTTTACCTCTTTAATTTCTTCAGTAGCTTTTGAGGCATGGAAACTGATGACCTTCAGGCTACTCTGTACCTTAGAAACCTCTCTACCTCGGTATAGCTTAAGCAGTGACCAGTGAAGCTGAAAGGGAAGAAGATAGTGATTAAAAACATAATACGAATGTGTGGAAAATTGGAAGAATCTTGAGTTCAGAAGACACTGAGATTGAAGAATAAGAAACTTTAACACTCGTAGGGCTCTGAGTTCCAGCAGGGCAGCAATAATGATAGGCATAGCAATACTTACCTGAAAAATCTCTTTTCCTACCAATCCGTCTCACAGATGGCAGCTCAGGTGTTGGGCTGGAGGACAGAGGTGGCTCTGGCTGTCAGCACTGCGGATGGAAGGGTGAATCGATATGCAAAGCATGTGTTTAACTGCTTGAAACCCAGGGGCGCTCTGTACCTGACCACAGCCTATTTCAAGGTCTGTCAGCTTTGAGGAGTCGGTGAGCTGGCAGTGTCTCTTTCTGAACATGCCCGTGAAAATAATTGTGAATGATTAATTTTAATTACTGCTGGCTGAGGGCAGATCCTTGGCTGTGTGTATGGGTTTTATTATGCTGTGTCAAAGAATTGTCTGAGCTAGAAAAGTCTCAAACTTCTTGCTGTATGAAAGGTGTGTTGGGGAAAGAGTGTGTCTGCAGGAGACTCTCTTCCCATCACTCAGAATCGCTTAGTGGTGGTGTAGCAGCTTCAGCAGCTGCTCATCGTGTGTGTGTTAGTGCAGAAAGCACTTGAAACTGGGAGTGGGGAATGGCTGGAGGTAAAGATGACTGATGGCTGCTCCTGTTGCCTTACAGTCTCTCTTCCACGTGGTGTGTTCTTCTAACCTGAGACGAGCAGACGGGATGGCTACACCAACCTGAAAGGTTGTATTTCTGTTACAGCTTTAAAATGGATTCCTTCTGCCTCATCGTGCAGAGGTGTTTTAGGCTCTGTCAGTGGTTAGAGTAGCTGTCCTCCAAAACAATCATGTTGGAGTTGCTCAATGTACCTCCTGTAAAACCTAATCTGAGGGCAGTGGACTCTTTTCTCTGTTGCAGAGATGTAACAGAGACAAAGAGTGATCAGCTGCTGCCTTACTGAAATCTCTTTGGCTTTCCCGTTGTTTGTGAGGTATCCCAAAGGCTGTAGGAAAAGGAATAGGTTTGAACCTCCTCTCACTGTAGTAGCTAGTTTCCTCTCAGGCATTAAACCAAAGTGTCTTCATTGTGGTTTATGAAGGTTTATTTATTTATAAGGTTGGAGTATGCATTTAGATACCCAAGAGCCAAGACGAGGTCTATCAGCTAAGGTGCTGGCCCCAAACTCTGAAATCTGTAGCTGAAATCATCTGCTCAACTTCATTCCCAGTTTTCCCACTAGCTTGCTTTTTGGCATTGATGAAATCATTTGACCTTTTTTCCTTATATTTTTGCTTTTCTATTAAAAAACATACATCTGCTGGGCAGAGGCTGAATTTGTTTGTTTATTCCTTTTCTTTTTATATTCTTGGACAATATTAACAAGAAAACTTTCAATTGGGAGTGTGTAGATGAGAATTGAAATTGCATGCAAAAATATCTTCCAGTCATGATAAAAAACCCAAAAGCATCCCTAATTTAGAAATGTCTGTTCATGGAAATAGTTATTCTCAGCCAGCGAAATTCAGTTTGGTACTACTAGACTTTGAGCTATGAGAGTGTGCAGATCAGCAGCACTGATTTATGGCCCCACAGAGTTTTAAGAAATACTCCTAATCCAAGAATGATTTTCAGAAAGGTTTCCACAGAAGGCTTGCTGCTTCTGATTTGAGTGGAGCTTTGTAGACAGCTGAACTTCAAGCCCTGAGCTCTTTATATATCCCTTAAAATTTTATCATTTTATTATATTTAAATATTTATACAGACCTTATAAACGTGCTATGACCTTGCTCTTGTAGGTGAAGGCGAGCACTACATTTCCCTAGGAAATTGCACAATGGTGTTGGGAGTGGAGCCCAAACCACCTGAACCTCACACCAGGGTTTGCACCATAAATAATGCCACCTTCAGCGCCTGGGGTGGAGGGTGTGTGTGACTAAGCTGTCATTGCAGCATGCTGTGAGTGTAGATTTTCTTGCTTAAACTGATCATGGTCATGTTCACAGCACCTAATGGGGTGCCAAAAATTAGCAGACTGGGCAACAGCTGAGTCTCGTTCCAGCCTGTGGGAATGGTTGGAAGATGTCAGCTTTAAAAATTAGCAAGGTGGGCTTGTTTTATCCTCTTCCTTTAGTTCTGTTTTCTGTTCGGAGCTAAGATGCAGTGATCGTGGCAGTCTGCCATTGTATTGTCCGTACAGTTTCCTTTTGCCAGGATAATAATCATCTGGACCCTCTTTTAATTAAATTAATTCAAACAGTGAACTGTATGAAAACTGCATTGGGACTTTAGTGCAACTGCTGCTTTCTTTTGGGTAGACTCGCACGGTATTGTTTGGTTTGGAGACTGATGAGGAGGGAACTTGGCTGGGCTTGCAGAGGTGGGAAGGCATTTCTTCATTCTCGAATTTTCTTGGGCTGAAGTCTTCAAATTGGCAATTTGAACAGGAGTAGGCTTTTTAATAGGCTACCTCTGCTTTTACTTTCCTCTGTTTCTCAGAAAAAAGAGATCTTGTAAAAAAGGGCTTCCATCTGATGATTTTTCCTGTATTTCTAGTTGTTAAATGAAGAAATGAAGTTGGTTGTTAGTACCATAATTGCTCAGATCATAACTGTTCCATGGGAAATCTGCTGTTAATTACTGATTTCTTTTTGATAATCTTTAATTTTTCTTAGCTCATATATGTTTTTGTTGCTTTTTTTCATAGATCAGTATACAATTTTTTCCTTTTCTCTCCACTACTAACTACTAACCTCACACTTCTTATGGCACCCTTTACTTATTTCCTGCATTTTTGTCCTCCCTTCGTTTTTCCTTTCTGTACAATTAAAACAGAGATCAAAATACATGCTTACAGAATATACAATAAAATAGGGAACAAATGGAAGAAGAGGAAATAGTCATGCACATTGTCTTTAAAGAATTCAATTCCTTTTTGCCTTTCCTTAGGCATTCCTGGTGTAACATGACTTATTCAATTACCTGTAATTATGTAAACATCTTTATTTTTTCTAGTTTTCTGTATGGACTAAGAATTAAGTAAATGGTCTTTCCCATTCCAGCATACATGGAAAAGATGTATTGTGATCTTGTACGCTTGTACAAAAGGAGTGTTTGTTCCTGCACAGCCTAAGCAGCATTGAAGGTATCAGGAACCCCTTCCAAATCATCAAGAAATTTTCAGACAAAATTTTCCAGTTATTTGCCTGCCTGTTTGTCAGGAAATGATATGGAAGGATCTTTCTCCGTGAGTGCACTACGCTGGAGCCCCAGCTGCTGGTTTGTTTCTGTCTGTGTGCATTTTGATGTGTAAAACATAGAACACAGAGGCAATGTGATTTATCCTCGCTGAAGGATTTTGCAAAAGGGTGGATTCCATTTTCTCTGTAGCTCTGTTTTGATAACGACGTCAGTTACACTTCAGCCAGATATCGAAAAACAGCAATGTAATTTCAGCACAGAAAACAGAAGTCAGAGGATGACTCTTAATCATCCTTACACGTCCAAAGCAAGGATAGAAGTGTTTTAAAGAAAGCACGTCAGCAAAGTACAGTGGTTTCCATCCAAAAATACTACTGTAAGTACCTCCCAGGTGACCGCTTGTTCTCTGTCATCATGACAGTGCCTCTTGATGCTACATAATGGTCTCCAGGAGGTCATTCATGGAACGGAGAATGTACAAGGGAGCTAGGGGACCCCGCTTAGCTGCAAACAACACACCTTTATTTAGTGCCACGTTCATGGCAGTATCAGGGATGTGCACTGGAGATGGTGTTGCATGGGTATGGAGAGGACAGCTCGAGTCTGAAATGTTTGGAGGTGGTGGTCAAGACTTTTTGAGGCTGCAGTGTCATTGTTTTCCCCCAGGCTGTGGGCTGTGTGCCACTCACGCAGCAGGTGCCCAGTGCTGAGTATCAGGGAGGGCAGTGTCACCGTGCTGTCCTTACACTGGACCTCGGCCACGCGAGTCAGCTGGTCCGTCCCTCCCAGACCTGCCAGTCGCCCTCCTGGTCCTCCTGAACTGTCTCTAGAGTGGCACTTGGATCAACAAATAGGCATGTGTGCCTTGCAGGAAACCTATAGTGACCCTCAGGAGATGATTATGATTTACTTTTTTTTTAAGGGCTGTTTTGATTAAGTGTCCTGCCCTACCACACAGGGCAGCTACGTCATTGCTTTTGTTTGCTGAATAATGGCTGGGGATTTGTGTCTGCGTGAGCACGCATCAGTGTCTGCTGCTGCTTTCTGCAGTGCCAGCACTAACTGTGGTGAGAAGGAGCTGGGAAAAAAATGAAACAACAGCCTAAAAATCACAGAAGAAATAAAGAATCCGTATTTCATTTTTAATAAGTCTTTTAATTTCACTTTTAATTTCAAGCCTGATTTCTGATTTTTTTTGTTGTCTTTCTCTGCTTTGAACTACTCATCACTTGCCCCTTACTGAAGGATTTTGCAAACTGCTAGGTTCATGTTACACACTAGCTTCATATTAATAGGAAAATTATGCGGCTTTTGTACCATCTCTTTCTTCTGCTGTTTTCTTCTAATTAATGTGCAACGGAGTCCAGCTACATCAGGTAATTTGCCATTTGTCAAATCAGGTGAAGGTAGTTTGGTGCAAAAGGCACTTTTAACAACATCTGGGTGAGCTTCTTTGCTAATTGGATTGTAACATATGCGTTATTGCCCACTTTAACTCAACGGAATCATTTAAATCTGATTCCTTCACTGTTATTTTACACTTAGAATTTGTGACATTCAACCTTTTTTTCCAAGGAATAAATATTATTTAATTATCAGAGATTGACATAACCACTGAGGTTGGCAGGCCCCTCATATCCAGTCCAACCCAAGGCTGCCCTCAGTGTCTGGTGATCTTATTGGGAGAGTACTATCTAAGGTTAAAAAACCAACATACCTTGCTTATTTATTATGCTTAAATTCTGGTTTACACATGTATCCTCCTGCATCCTTAATGGAAAAGGGTGTGTGCTCCCCTGGAGCACACCATTTAGTCACTGTCCTTTATGCCTGTAACTGTAGAGTATCTTGATTTTCATAGAACTATTTATTTTCTTTCTCATCTCAGATTCCCTTTTCTACCTAGAAGAGAATTTTCTACCTGTGAGCTCTGCTGCTGCAGCAAGTTGGAAAACAGGCTGCTAAAGGCATTTTGCTGGTACTTACTGAGTGTGTTGATGTTGCAGTCACAGAGGGAATTGCAGTGTCATGCAAATACACCCAGGCTAGCTTGGTATCTTCAAATACACCAAACCAGGTTGTCCAGAAGCTTGTGATACCTCTACCCCATCTCTGATGGCGTTCATAATAAGCTGGTGGGCCCTGCTGCTGCTTCAGCTGATTTATGGTGCTTGTATTTACCTTGCAACCATATGACCATGTCGTAAAATTGTTAAAGTTGGGAAAGACCTCTGAGTCCAACCATTAACCTGACACTGCCAGGTTCTCCACTAAACCATGTCCCTAAGTGCCACATCTAGATGTTTATTGGATACTTCCAGGGGTGGTGATTTTTTCACTTTCCTGGAAAGCCTGTTCCAATGCTTGACCACCCTTTCAGTGAAGAATTTTCTCTTAATGTCCAGTCTAAATCTCTTCTAGTGCAACTTGAGGCCTCTTGTCCTATCACTTGTCCTTTACTCCTGCAAAACATACTTGAAGGTGGGTTGTTTTATTTATTCCTTTTCCAAGGAAAAAGCCCTTCTTTCCTAAAATTTTGCACTTCAAAAGCCCATCTTTCTGAGAACTTATTTTTTGGTTAGACAGAAGTAAGGTTAATCACTGACCTGGTTCACTTGGGGGCACGGCTGTTTCTGGCATCGATCTCATCACCTCCCTGCTGCAAGAGTGCTTGTGAGGAGAGTCTTTCAGGAGAGCACTGTCCTGTATTTTAATTTATCTCACTTATGTCAAAAGCACTTACGCCTGTGGGGCACATTGGGGAATGCAAAACCCCGTTTCTGAATCATAACCACAGTAATGCAGTATTGTCATGCAAAGGAAATGAGAAAAATAGATAATCGGGCTGGAATTATTCAGGAATTTAACTCCAGGGGGATCCTGAATTGCATAGGTGGTATTTGGTTTTCTACTTCCAGTGCAAGAAGAAGAATACTTCTAGCAGCCCAATAGCCCTGTGCCTGGGGAATGGTTTCTGTGTGTCTTTTTAAGGGAGCAGCAATGCAAAATGCCATGAGAACCACCTTTTGTCACTGATAAGAAGTTAGTGTTTCTTAAAAACTGCAGTGTGTGCAGGATTTGGCAACTTCACAGAATGTGGCAGCGTCAGAACAAGCCAGGCTCCCTTGATGTGATGGGATACACTCCTGACGTGCCAGCCTGTGAGGGCTCGGAGCCCTTGTTCTAATTAACATTGCTGTTGTACACAAATGCACAGAACCACGTCTTTTTGTCTTCTGCAAAAATCCCAGCTCCTGTGCTGTGAATTGTTTTGACAGTTGGCTTTCCATTAGCAGTGGGGAGAAGAGTGAAAAGCTCCTGTCTAGACCTACTTGCAGAACTATTATGGTGAGAAGAATAATCTTACAGAAGTTCCTATTTCCAGGACCTATTTGTACATTCTGACTCCTCTCCGTATAATAGGATTACACATTTCTTATCACAACCACAAACTGGATGTGAGCCAGCCATAAACTGTGCACAGTGTAACAATATGATTGCAGGCGATATTTTTTTTCCCTTCTCTCCTTTTTCTCTCCGTTCCTTCTTATTCTGGGTTAACAGGAAAAAAATATCGTATTAAACACTGTAGGATGAATCATAAAGCATCACTTAAAACGTTCCTATAGCCTGATATATAGAATCAAACCCACTTGACCAATGGAAACTAATTACAGACAAGAAGTGTGCCTTAGGAGGAAAAGATATTGATGTTTGAAGTGTTTCCTGAATGCATACATTTGAATCTGGGGAGAGAATTAAGATTCTGTTGCTTTGAGGGAATCTTCATCTATTCATATGGTAAACGTGGGAGTGACACTTAAGGCTGAATGACTGTGGACTGGCACTCATTGCATTGCGTTACTGTTTTCCTTAGCATGTGGGCTTGAGTTACATAGTGCTGTGGCAGTATTCTGTCTGCTCTGAAGTGTACTGGACTCTAATATATTGAACAGATAAAATTTGTTTGGCCTGAGGTGTCTTAAAGCTAAATAAATTCCAAAAGGGGAAATCTAAGCATGTGGTGACTACTGTAAAATAGGATTTAAAAAAAAAAAAGGGTGGAGGGAAGAAGGCCACCCTCTTAAAAAAAGGAAATCATAATATACACAATTAGAAGTCTTTTATGGTTTCTACTGTTAAGTGTTGCTGTAGCCATCTGCAGGGAAATGTGCATTCCTGGAGTCTGGCCAGACTTCAGCATCATTCTGTGAGGAGAAGACGACCCAGATTGCCCTTCCCCACGTCTGCACCAAGCACATTCGCTATAGCTATTTTGGGATTTTTAAACCTTGGTCTGGGAAAGTAGGATGAGCCGTAGCAGTCATTTCAAAGGTAGAGCCTCTGCTGAAGCTGAGCTGAACTATGAAGGAGTGTGGCAATGTTAAATGGTGTTTGGGATCTGCTCTGCATCTCGAGGCTGCAAAATAGAAATGTCTGTCATTTGCTAACTTCCATTTCTGAAATATGTTCTTGCGAGAGGTGAGAGGGTCATTGTTCTTTTGCTGTTTGGACTAGCTTGCATATTTGGGCAGAAGAAGAATAGCTTTTAAATAGTTTTGTTCCTTAGTCCTAGTTTTGGAAGGACAAAGCTTTGAAGATATTTGCTGGGTTGTGTCAGCTATGAGGTCTTGTGTTTGTCCTGGATCCCTCTTTTAATGCATCTTTTCTTCCCTGAAGCAAATGTGAACTTAAGAAAGGAGTGTGTAGGAGTGAGGATTCTGTACTGGCAGGGATGCTGACCCGACAGCAGATGTGGACAGGGGGGAACTGTAGGGCTTTCGCTCCCTTTACCCATACGAATTAGGGTAGAAATGGTTTGTGCTAGGTATTTGATTTTGATGTCTTACTGAAGAAAGCCTGCTCACTGAGTTGTTAGAAAAAGAGCATTTTTAACTGAACTTTGCTGGCCATTTGCAGAAGGTTCAAAAAGTTTTAATCAGGGTAGAAATTCCTTGCTAAGTGCATCATGCAAAAAGGGTACTCCAGCTCAAGCTGGGTGGGAAAACCTCAAGTCAAAGCTGTGGTCACTAAAGGCACCAAGTGCTTCTCAAGCAAGCGTAGCTGGCATCTTGGCTGGGGTGGCTGCTGCTGTGTTCTTGGCCCACAGACTATATTAACTCAGTTACAGAAAAAACTTGTCAAATGAAACTGTATTAGTCATGATTCTGGGGAGGGGTTTTGGGAAGGGTGGGGAGGAAAACTAACACAACATGAACCAGTTCTCTCTGGGTGGAGCTTTTAGGATTTCCAAGTCCCCTTCTCCCACCCTGAACCTTAACTGTGTTGTGTCTTTTTGAGCTGTGTGAAGTAATTCTGGAAGTTGTTGAGGTTCTAGTCACACATCCATAAGGTTTCTCTAAATGTAAATACGCAAGGCTCCAATTACATGTCCTGTTGGATTCTGCACGCTAACTATGGTTATTTCAGTAATTGATTTGAAAGATATAGATGTGAGGTGGATTGATACATTTAGTCTGTAAATTGTATGTAAAAATTGGCAAAAGTTATCTGCATTTATTTAAGTATTCAAACACTGTTTCATTCATTTATTTTAAAAGCAAGGGAAATAACAGTTTAAAAAAAACCCCACCACCACCAAAAGACAGTTAGCATGAAGCTTCATTGGGAATTTAATGTACAAGTTAGGAAATTAAAAGTTCCTGCAATAAATGTGACTCTTCTATTACAGGTATACTGCAACATAAATTTCCCAGCCTCTACAACAGCACTAATTTCTGAATATGTGCAAGATGGTTGACGTAGAGTGGTTAGGAGAATTACAGCCTTGTTTTTCCTAACTACTTCATTTAAATTCTCGACCTTAATGTTCTGTTAGCCTTCCATTTTCTTGCTAATCTGCTTTAGGAAAATAAACAAAGTACAAACGTTAAGCATCTTGCAACTCAAAGTGAGATATACCTGGAGGGAGAGAGATAACTTTAGATTGCAGTAATTTTTTGTGGCTTCATTGGTGTTGAATCCTTGACCACTGATGTTGATGCTAACATCCCATGTCTTCCTGGAAGTTGTCAGTGGACCTACTGGGTCTGCTCTCCCTGAGAAAATGGGACAGAAAGCAGTTTTTCACTTGGAGAGTGTGTAAAGCATTTTTGTGTCCCGTGTGGGACACCTTTGGGGCTGCTGGGAGTGAGGAGATGGGCAGGAGAACACATCTGTGGGGAGCAAGGTGGAACCATTGCATCTCTGAAGAGGTAGGATCCATGGAGGGGAACTACCCTGTCCCACCCAGCCTTTAAGGTTCTTTTTAAGCCTGTGTCCTCTTTGCAGATACGTCCCTGTCTTGACTGATCTCCTGCTGGGATCACTGTTATGATATTATACTCACACAGTCGTGATGTGTAGCATTTTCATGGTGCAGTATTCACTCAGAGCAGGACATGCAGACTTCTGAGCTTCTGAGGGCTCTTCCCCAGATTTCCAGAGCTACAGTAAATCACACTTCTGTGAACTGCAGGAAATTTGATCCATCTTTGCTGAGCCCCTATCAGCAGGTAACATTTACTTCGGGGCATTGTACAATTTCCCAGTTGCGTAAGAAACTGGCAGAACTGATGAGGAGTCGCTTCTGAATGTGGGTCGCTCTTTGTGTGGCATCAGGCTGTATGTGGTGCTGGCAGAGCTGAGAGCCAAGAACAAAAAAGTTTTAGAAGTAGCCTCTACAAATGAGTTAGAGGCCCCTGGGAGATGGAAAACTGATTTTGTAAAATAAATCTCTGTCATATTTCATATGCAATGCAATACTAGTCCCTTTCCGAAATCTCTTGTGGCTAAACACTTCTATCATGTCCTTACCACCTGCTGCAAATCCAACAAGAAAACAAAAATAACCAAATCTTAAGTTGTAGCAGCTGAACCCATTTCAAATAGATCGTAAAAGCTATTGTTTACGATAAGTGTTATCTGATTGCTGGCAGAACCTGTGTTTATTGCTTTTTCCATTGTACAGAGAGATTTGTAAGTAGACAGAAGTCTATAATTATACTTAGTGGGACTGGAGAGCATATAAAGCATAAAATGAAATTGCTTGGTTTTAATCTGAAGTAGCATCACATTAAATTTTCCCTTTTTTTACATATCTTGGAACAAATATTTTGCTTTGAATAACACTGAAGGACATTTAGGGACTATCAGGAACATACTCCGTGCAGGCTGTTTCCATGTACTTGATGTTTCGAAATGTTTGCACTGAAAGTCAAATACTGAGTGCTTATTGTGCTGGTGGTCATGAAGAAAAGCTATAAAGTGCAGTCTGACAAGTGTCAATGACTATCCAGAGTGAATCTTTCATTTTAGAGCAGTAATTGGGTCTTTTTCCCTCTCTGATTAAAAAAACAACAATCAACAAGCCAAGTGCAAATGGATCATACAGTTCATTTTTTTTCCTTGTTCTAGCAGTCCACTTTAGAGCTCATTCCTTTTTTTTATTTCCCACATGAGGAATAAAGAACAGAAAAGCCCAAATGATGTATAAAATCCCAAGTTGCAGCTGTAATGTCTCAGCTCAGATATATTCAGCTGTATATTTTTGAGTGTGCTAGGCTTTGTGTCTTTATTATTTATTTACAGTTTATAATATATTAACTTTTTTTGTGGGGATAGAAAAATACGGATATAATATTTACATATTTTGATTTTCTCCAGTAGTGTCACACTTCATGCTTTCAGAGCAGTCAATAACCCAATCCTCCTGGCAGTCACAACAGTCAAGAACAGAAAAGTGTGATCCACCACGAGCAGGGTTTAATTTGATATTAGGTGAGCCTTACTGCTGCCCTGTTCTCATTTTTGTACTGGTGGTGCTGGCCAAGGCTAATGGCCGTGACATTTCTGCCAGCTGCCTCAGTCATAAAATCATGGAATAGTTTGGATTGAAAGGAGCCTTAAAGATCTTCTAGTTCCAACCCCCCTGCCATGCCAGGGACCTGTTCCACTAGAAGTCATCCATGTTCATACCATCTAGACACAGTGAATTGAATCCTTAAGAATTTGAGATGTTCACTCAGTGAGAGTTGCCCACTGTTGTCCAGGAGACATGGTTTCAGTTATGGGTAAAACCTGCATGTTACAATCCCTGTAAGACGAGGAATGAGGTTACTCACCAAAAGAGGGGGTTGATCTGTGGTTTTTGTCTATTAAGGCTGTATCTGTGCTGGGGAGGTCAGGATACAGATTTTTGACTAGGTAGGAGCTAACCTTGGTGGTGGTGTGTGTTGGACAGCCACGAGGGCAACACCTTTACCCTCTGCAGAAGCAGGGGAGGGAAGGGGAGGATCACTTCTGAAAAGACCATTTTGGGAACTGAAAGCACTTCTCTGCTTTTAAATCAAAATCAATGAAGGGTAGGCCCTGTGAAAGAAAATTTTACTCCTCAGAGTTTCATGACCCAAATTCCTTTGAACTCAAAATGCTTCGTATATTACAAGTTTGGACCATTGTGATAGCTTGTCTTAAAATGAGATATTTTTTGTGGAACTTAATCTAAATGTTCGCTGCCTTATGGAATGTGCATGTAGGAGTGTTTCAAAGTGTCGTGGTTTCTCTACTCCTCTGACCAAAAATCCAAACTGGTATGTGATGTTCTTTTTTCTTACTGTTAAAAAACCAGTGCCAGCAGTTGAGGTGCAGAAGCCAACAGATGCTTTGGTGAGCAAGAGCAGTCAGTTCACTGGTAGAGCTGCTCAGAAATAAAACCCAGATGTAGCTGTGGGGTTTGGGAGTTCAGAAACTTTAGTTAAGTGGCTCCTGTAAGTGGCTCGTGTCTGAGTTGTAATAGTATTGCAGCTGTAGGCTTGAGAGGCTCCTTCCTTATTCTTTGAGGCACTAAAGAAAACTGACAGGTCAAGGAGAACTCATGGAAAATGTAGGATGACTTAGGTGCCTGTGCTGACGTACCAGAGCACATAGAGAGAAGCTCCACATGTGGCAGAGCTCCTCAGGGTTCAGGCAAGGCAAAGGTCCCCCGAGCCCCAGCAGCACTCCTGGCTACACCCTGCACCACGCTCCCAGGGCGCTCCAGCAGCCCTTTGGATGTTTTTCATGATCTGCAGCAATGTTTTCCCTAGGCCCATATGTTTTCCCTTTTGTATAGGGCTCTGCTTCCTTGCCTGAGGAACTGTTGCAGACATCTATTTCCCTCATCCTTTCTGAGCCTTTTCTAAGCTTCCTTCCCTTCGCAAGTCTTTGATATATTCCCTTCCCTTCCTGATCTGAAGACTGGTAAGCACAGCAGGTGAGGAGTGTTAGTGCTGCATCTGCTGCTAATTGGGCTCACAGGCTCATTCAGAGAGTGCTGGCAAGTGATGTACTGAGTTAATCAGGAGCTGGGTTTGTAGGAGAATGTTCATATTATGTAGGGTAAGTAGAGATTTGCATGTCAGCTTTTCTAATGGGAACTTACCAAAATGAGCCTGGCTGCTGCTTTCTGTTGTTGGTCTCCCCATGGTCCCCATTTACCTGGGGTGTCTCAGCACCTTGACTCTATTTATCCCCTCCAACAGCCTGGGAACGTGAGGGGTGTTGCCATCCCCAGCTAGGTGATGTCTGGAAATCCGGGGTTTGGGGAGGAGGTTAAACAGTGCATTGCATCCAGTGGTGGTGCTGGTTTCAGCAAATTCCTGGCTGTTTCTTCCTCCAGACAGCAGCAGGTGAAGTGTTGACCTATCTTTCCTTCTGCCCTTGCTAGGAGGACAGCCATCTCTGCCAAGGGGCTGAAGGCAGCTGGGGAGAGGGAGCCACGTTCGTCGCAAACACCAGTGGCTGACGCTGTCCAAGTGCATCTGGCATTGCTGAGGAGGTTCTTTCACCAGCCTTGGACAGCACCTTGTCTTTGCAGCCTTCCTCCTGCTTATTCCAGCCCCTGTGCCATCAAGGATGGGCTTCCCCAGCTTCAACTCTTCTGCTTCTGTAGCCGTTCCTTTAATCAGTCCAATGCAGAATTGCTCTTCTGCCTGTAAAATACAACCAAAACTTGCTTTTAACATCATCCTGTTCAGTAATTTGGTTTACAGGGTAGTGCCTGTGGGCTCTTGGGGCAGCACAAATGTGGAAGCAGCAAATGGCAGGCGGGGGAAGGCAAGAACTTCTTAGGCTGACTTTGCCTTTGAAGCCAAGGTATCCGCTAACTACAGCTTCAGTGTTTTTGCCTTAGGTCATGCAAGAACGCTTGGCAGAGGAAAGAGCTGAAGTGGGTCTCCCCAGATCCAGGTTACCGCTCTAACCCCAGGACTGTTTTATTCCAGCCCGTGAAAATTGTCTAACCCTCCCATGAGGTGCTTTGTGAGGGCTTTTTAGGCAAAGACTTTGCTCTAAAAAAGCAAGGCTGTTTTGCTTTGTAAGGGGAAGTTCATGTTCCTGTTTCCTTTTTGATGCAGTGCTTCTGTGCCAACTTGATGATATCACTCCCCATGCATTGGGCAAAAGCTGTTTTCCCTGTATTCAAAGAGCCAGGAGGAGCAGCTGCTATCCTGCCTCTTATCTCTAGTTCTTCCCCCACTCGTGTGCCATGCCAGCAGGAGCTAGGACCAAGGAGCCGTGTGGAGGACACAGATGCAGAAGTGAATCTGCTGTGTCATCCTTGAGTCTCACAGGCCAAGAAATGGTTCGCTGATGTTTGTTCATGAAGGATCCAAAGTTTGTGCAGCGTGTCCAGGGATTACTGATATCTGGCTGTGGAGCACACCCGGGCTCTTTGTTAGAGCCACCTGCAGCAGAGGAGGTGGAAGCCCTCACCACCTGGTGACTTCCCTCAGACACAGTATGGGAAAGGAGATCTTAGTGCTTTCCACCTGTTGCCACAGGATGCCTATATTGGAGCTGTGGGTACAACATCTTTTGGCTTGCCTGCACGCTGTGGAAAAACTGTATGAGCAATTAATTTCACTTCCTTACAGGCAGCTTCTTTCAGTCAGGTACTCCAACCTCCCCCTTCTTCTAGAGGACCATTGTCCACTTGGGTCCTTGGTGCTTAACTGCACTGATTTTATGTGTTTGGAAAAAATTAAACTTGCTCCTTTTCCTTTATGTCCTTTCCTGATGATGATATCTCATTCTTTTAAAAAATAGAGTAATTGCTTCAGCACTATCCCCAGCTCAGTCGTGCAGGTGCCTGTGTAAATTATCCCATGCATGCATCCAGTGTTCACTCCGGCAGTCTTCCGTAATTGACAATTAATTTGTGACTCTTTTTCCATGCTGTTCTTTCACCTTGAGTGCTGGGCGTACTGGATCTCTGCCACCTCATATTTCTTGGATAAAGTCACTGTGGCTTTTTGTCTTACGTCTGACTCTCAGCCAGTGCAAGTTGTTGAAAAAAAAACCAAAACCTGCAAAATATAGTGTGTGTTGGAAGGTGCATTTAAAAAGGTGGAGTCGTTGCTGGAGAACAGTCTCTAAAACAAAAAGTTAAAAATCTTGATCTGTCCAGAGAAATTTCAAGAGAAGGTATTTATCAAGTAACAGAATTAGGCAATGCCTTTGTCCCCATTGCATTCTTCATTCTTTTGTTGTGTGAAGAGGGGATGATATAAATAATTTTCTGGGATGCCTTATGTCCATCCCATTCAGATGTATAAAATATCACTGTGTGGTGCTTTGATTTCTAACCTTTAGAAGTTATGAGCTATGACAGAGAAAATTACAAACTCCCGTTTGTTTTGTGTGCTTATGTGGGGAAATTCTGTCCCAGTCCAAGCACCATGAAGCCTACAGTGCCTTAAACTGATTTATGAAGCCTATTCCTTGATTTGCTTGCAGCTGGTATGTGTAAAGCCAAATTCAGTTACCACACCTGCAGTAAATCAGCAATATATGTGTTTTCTAACTTGGGAAAAAATCCATTAGTTGTTGAATTAAACCTTTAAAGGACTCTTATTTCCTGAGTGTTAGGCTACTATAACTTTTATGTGTGATTTTAACACATTCTGAGGTGTTAGGCAAACTACAAAGAGCCAGTGAGTATGTAGGTTGTTAATGTATTTTAAGAATGGTTTGCTTCTAATAAAAAGGATTCTATCATGTAAATGTTGGTGTATCAGCTCTAAGGAGGGGCTCATGAAGCAATCAGAAGTTGGTGATTTGGTAGGTTTTATTGTTTTCTTCACCTAAGAGACCATCTCTGCCTTTGTAATAACATTTAGTTTTTATTAGGGACAAGGTAAAAGCTTTAGAGAATGACAGGAGAAATGACAGAGCATTTGCTAATAAACTTCCCCCTTTTCCATTTTCTGCATATCCTTCTTCCCTCTTCAGTCACTGGGACCTGAGCAGGCAGCAGAGGGTGACCCCCAACCTCCCTCTGCGTTCCCTGCAGCGAAGGCTGAGGATGCCCCTGTGCACAGCCGTGCCCTGAGCTGAATTCCCAAAGCCTGAGCGTGTCCTGCCTCGGCAGGAGGAGCCCCCATTGTGGAGAGGGTGGTAGATCAGGCCAGGCACACGGTGCCCCATTGGATCTGCCATCTAAGCTGCTTGCTTGGGCATTTCCATCATGTTCAAATGAGCCAGAGCTTAAACGGTTCAAGCACAGCAAGGCTTGGATAACTAACCCGTGTAATTCTGCCGGCATGCTGGTGGCCATATGGATGCTGCTTGCATGGACCACTGGGCAGTGGCAGAATTGGAGGCCTGTCCTACAATTTTCTCTTCTTTCTGCTCCTTAATTCCCTCTCTCCTTCCTTCCCTTTTTCTTTCCTTCTCTTTGCACCTCCCAGAGTATACTCCAGCCAACATAGCTGAGCAGGTACAGAGAAGTAAACAAGTTGCATCACTACACTAAATTGCTTTCTCTCCCCTTTCCTTCTCAAAAGCACAGAAGGGAATAGAAAAGGAAGATTAGTTGTGTTGGAGTTCCATCCTGGAGCTGTTCCCATGCCATGGATTGCTCAGAGCTGAGCATGTATGCTTTGTCTGGGATAAATAACACTGAAACTCTGTCTCAATTTTCTCTGCAGTTTCTCCCTCTTGCATTCATTTTAAAATTTCATTCCTCACTCTCATTATTGCCAGGCCTGCTGTTGCGTGCCCAGGGGAGCCAGGTAAAACATTTTTATTTATTTCCTTTTGGTTTGGTTCCACTTTTAACTTCCTTTCTCCAAATTTTTTTGTGGGTTTTTTGTTTTCCAGTGACTTTGGGAGGAATGGGGGCAGCAAGGAAGGAGTGACATTTATACCATGTGTGAGACGCCTTCAGATGTAAATCCATCTCCGGCAGTGTTAGACTGCTGGCTAATTCTTTCCCTATAAAGTCATCCCAGTCTGGGCTTACTGTCTCCACCACTGGTTGTCGTCTTGATCTCAAAACCATTTACATGGAATGAAATGAAGAGCACCAGGAGCTGAGGAAATCTGGGAATTCTGGATTGGATTGCTTAGATTATTATTGGATAATGGATTATTTGGAAGTTTAGAGGTACCAGTCAAGTACCCTGATTTTGCAGTCTAAAAGCCTCAGTAGCAGCAGTGGTTTAAAGACTTCACCCTTTTTTTGTGTATTTCTCTTCCCTGCAGCCTTTCCAAGCTGCCTGTTCAGTTGTGCTGATGCTGTAGTTTGAGACATGCTGTGAACCAGATTATCACCTGGTCTGGGCTAAAAATAATCCTACATCATAGGGAGGAGGGGAAGGGTGGTGGGGTTTTTTTCTACTTGCATCAGTTCACCAATTTGCAGGACGACCCACAGGTGGTTGCAACACATCAAATTGAGGGACTACACAGTGGTGTGCAAGGATAGGAACAAGACACTAGAGAGTGGGGGAGATGTAGGACCTCCATGAAACAATTTTCCCCCAGGAATTTTGGGTTTCCACTTGGCAGCTGGGTTTTGATGCACCTTGCTGTAAAAGTTTTCAGATGTTCTTACCATGCCTCTCTATGACAATTCCTGCACTTGCAGCAGCTGCTGTTTTGGTGTCTCAGTGCTGTTGCTCTGTAGTTGATAGGTTATTTCAAGTCCACCTTTACCAGCAGTTGCTGGGGTTGCTGTGGCAGAGGCACACATCCCATTTGGCTACTGTTGATCTGAGAACAATAACCTTTGCAGAAGGCCAGAGCAATAATGTTTTAAACCACAGACACTAAATCTGCAAGAGCATATCTGTCAGAACACTCTGATATAAAAGGTAATATCCTTCTGCAGGATTACAAAAGGGACATCAACTGATACAGCATTTACACAGCCACTTCCAGATCAGTGACTAAACGGCTTCTGGGGTGAGGATGATGTGCATTTTCTTACCTGCATGACAGATAAGTGAGGATGAGGAGGAGTTTGCAGAAGAGGCTGAGAGATGCTCTCTGCCTGTTTGTAGTGGAAGAACCATGGACAAGCCCATGTGGGTTAGCAGACCACTAGACTGTCTAAACACTCTTAAGGGACAAAGTTCAATCAGCTTTTATTCCAAAGAGCATTATCAGTGTGTTGCACTAATCCCATGTAACGGTACCCTAGCCTGACATAGGTACCGTGAAGTAGATTTTGGTGGCATGGATTGGCCATGCTGGTTTAGCAAAGACATTAAGATGCTGTCAATGTTGATAGCCTCAAAGACTTCCTCAAATTACTCTGCTTTTCTGATTGGTGGCAACAAGGCTTTGTCCCAAGCGGGTTTCAATAGTTAACATGCCATGAACTCTGTGATACTAAGATTATTTCCCAGTTACTTTTAATCCACCTGACTATTTTAGTGTTTGGCTATAGAATTTGTTTTATTACTTTGAGGTGTCACTTTTTTCCTTTAGCTGTGACCATTCTGCCTTGAAGTTGGAAGTGTTCTGCTCTGTCAGTCGAGTATTTGTGTCCCTGTGTGCACTGTGCCAGACTGGGTCTAGCTGACAGAATAGCCTGCACTCAGATAGTACCTGGGTCAGATTTCAGCTCTTCCAGCTTCTGCAGTATCATTTTGTTTTTAATTTTAAAGCACATGGTAGAGGCAGGAGGGAGTAATCTTAAAATATTCACAGATACTCACATGCACAGACGGGTTGTAGCAGAGATTTCTTAATCTTTCCATTTTCAAGGAAGGAGATAGAAAAAAACCCTGCAGGTCATTCAAGGCTTTGCTCAGAAAACGGCAGATTTATTGAGGCTGGAGACATCCTGCTGTTAGGGCTGCTGGGAAGGAGAGGGCCCAAGGTTCCTATTCATGCACAATAGTCCTATTTTCCCCCATTTCTTTCTTTTATTTTCCCTATTCCCATTACCATGCTCTTGCCCCCCACCCCTCCCGGCCGAGTGTGCCTCTCCATCGCTGCACATTGTGTTGCTTTTCCCCCGCTGTGCCACTCTCTGGTGTGCAAAGGCAGCAGCAAAGTAAAACTGACTGAAATGCTGATCTCTGAAGCTCTGGCACACAGTGCTTTAGAGATTAGGATTTTAGTGCATTATACTCAGCTGCTAGCAGAGCAGAGCGCTGTGACAGGGAAACACAACGCCAGAGCCAGGGGATCTGGCTTGGAGCTGAAGACCTGGTCCCTCCAGGCAAAGCTCTTCACACCTCTCCTCCTGCAAAACATCTTGGTGAGCATATGCATGGGCTTGAGTTTACGCAGAGAGATATCCAAAGGCAAGCTGAGAGCCTTTTCATCTAAATCATATCTATTATTAAGAAATATAAAATTTTACTAGCAAAAAAAAAAAGCTTTTATGGCAAGATTTTTCTCATTGTTCTATCTACATCCTCATTCTTCCTTTTCCTTTGCTGAGTTTAGCTTTTTTGTTTTCCTAGAAGCTAAGGAAGACAGATATTTTTCCTCTTGTTCCCACAGACTTGCAAGCTCATATTGCTGCGGTAGCAATTTGCTCTAGATCCAGATCCCCAAGGTTCTTGGACAGGACCGTCATTTGGGGCAATGTAGTGTTGTAGGAGGACTAACAGCAGGCTTGCTGCTTGTCCAGCTTCCAAGGAGCCTGGCTGGGTTTTGCTGGGCACTTGCCAATTGCCCCCGGAGCTGCTTGGTCTGTGAGTACCCACGGCCAGCCTTGGAAGGTGGACCATGGGATTTTTTCACACTTCAAAGAAGGCCGTGCTAATTACTGCCCTCAGCTAGTACCTGCTCTTCATTGCTTTTGAAAGAATCATTACTTAATGACATAAAGTCATTTTAAAAACTTGGTAACCTCTAATATCTTTATCAAATATCAGATAATCACACATTTTTTGGTGTATAGTCTTTCCATTGGCTTAAGGCCACTTAGTTATATAAATATTAACACTTGCTGCTGCTAGGTTTAAATCCTATTTAAAAGTGCCTCTATTCTGTATTCAGAAAGGGAAGAAATGATACCAGGTACCAGAAGAAATTCTCTCTTCTGGAACAGTGAAATGTTTCTCCGGCATAAGCTGAGGTTTGTGCTGCCTGCAGATGATGGTGAGCATCTGTTTCTCTCTAGCTCTTTTTAGCAGCTCTTACTGCTGCTTGCTTCAGCATCCCATTTCTCCTCCTCTTTAGCACCATGCTTGATTCCTCTTCCTTCTCATTTTCTTTGTCCAGTGGCACCACTTTCCCTCATGGCTTCTGCTGATTTTCGTATGCCATTTCTTTCCTGTTTTCTTCGGGTTTTATTCTTTGACCTTGACCTGACCTTCAACCTGTAACGAATTTTCTCTTCTTTGGCATCTTCTTGCACCTTGGTGTTTTAGCACACTTTCTTTTCTGATCTCCTTCTCTAATCCATGCTGTAGGTTTCTTTCCTGCATATTCTGTGACTTGAAACATCCCAGTCTCTTTTTCTCCTTTTTGCTTGTTATAGTTTCCCTTCACAGCCATTCTTAAGTGGGATCTTCCTGTTTTTTCTCCCCTACAACCCTGTTGATGTGAAGCCGTGAGGCACAAACTGCAGATCTGCCACTGGTTTCCTGCTTTTCATGTTCTTGGTAGCCACTTATAACAACAAGTTTACTTTCTCATCACATGCAGTTCTGCACTTTCAGCGATTTCCAGTAACTTCTCAAATTCATTGTCTGACAGATTCAGAGGGTATTCCACCCAGCTGTAGTTCAAGTTTTGCTCTCTACCACATTTTCTCAACTTTGTTTTTTTACCTTTTCTTTCCGTTTTCCTGATTTTTCTACCTTCCACTTACTGTCCTCTTACAACCTGTCTTCCTTTTTTTGTTTTCCATATAAAAGCAGAGTCTGGTAGCTTTGAAGCATCCCAGAAGTGGCCATTTGTATTTCTGTTGACTCTTTTTCCTTGTAAACATGAGAAGTCAGCACTCACCCTGCTGGGGTTAGGCACAGTGGGAAATAAAAAATGAGAGTCCTTGAGCTGAAGTCCTTAGTGTGATTTGAAGCACACACCTGGCTCCTGTGTATGCAAACTGGGAGCTGCATATGCATGAGCCATCCCATACCCCACTGCTGTGGCTAGACATCCCTTCTCTAATCATTTGGAAACACTGAGCCCGCGAGCCCACACAGGAGCCATGGGGCCTGCCTGTGATCTGCTCTTGGTCCCCTCTGGTCCCCCTGGATTCTGGGTCTGAAGAGCCTCCCCTGTTTATCTTCTCTCTTTTGAGAAGATGCTGAAAAAGCAGCGCTGGAAAGGGAAGCGAGACAAGGGAGAGGAAAATATCAGAGGCAGTAAAGTGGCAAAAAGGTCAACAAAAGTAGGGATGAGTTACAGCCTTTCAGCTTACCCGGGAGCAGCACAAGGGAGACTGTGATAGGTGTTTCTCCAGAGGGAGAACACAGGTCAGAGAGCTTCCAGCTACATACTATACCGTCTAAATAAATAAACCAATAAATAAGTAATGTGCATATGGCAGAATTTTGAATAAAATAGAAAATGCCTGAATTTTTCCCGAAGTGGAACTATTGTACAAGTTACAGGACATTGCTTTTCACTAGGAGCTGTGGATTTTAGGTGAACAGTTCCACTGTCGGTGTTGGTATGACTGACAGTCTCCAGTCTGCTGCCAACAGACACATGACTTAAATGGACAGTGAGCTGTCCTGGGCACTGTTTTGTTGGATTTGGTAGCATTTCCTAGCTCTTGCATACAGTGCCTATCCTGGAAGTGGCTTGACACTGTTCACCATGCCTCATGTGCCATGTTTTCCATGCAAAAGAGCGAGGACTCTGATGGTGGGTGCCCACTGGGGACCCACAGTGACACCAGGTATTTGCCCACAGTCCAGAGGCAGCTGTAGCACATGGGTGCAACCAATGATGTGTTTGAAAAGCACAAAAATGGGGATTTGCATTGGAATTTTCCTTCTTTGAGTAAAAGATAGGAAAAGTCTTGCAATTCAGATTTTTTTACATTTGATTAACCCTCATCAGAGATTGTGTTATTCGTATTTGCAGTCCTATCTGTTATGTGTGTCTGACCCATAAGGCTCTGTCAGATCCAGGGCAGTACCACTTCTATGAGAAAGGTGTTCATAGACAGGCTGGATGGGGCTTTGACCATCCTGTGGATGGTCAAAGTGGAACGTGTGCAGCAAATCTGTGTCATCAGCAGGTCTGTTTGATGAAAAAATGGAATTGTTCTCTTAAAAATATGTCTTTACATTTTCTGTGAGCAGCCTAGTGCCTTGCATTTAGAGTTGCTGTGTGGCCAGTGCTGGTCCCTGACCTGAAGCTTCTTTTTGAACAGGGAAAAGGGAGAAAGGAAGGACTGAGAATCCTATTCATTTCTTTAATTTATGCTTTCAAAAAGTAGTTGGTGCAATATTTGGGCCAGGTAATGATTTCTCAGCACTGGCTACCTTTCAGTATTCATGCCTGGCTACCCAAGAGTGGGTTTTTCATTTTTTTTCCTCTTGGTATCTTAATTTAAATGATGCCTTCGGAAGTCACTGCTCTGGGTATGGTGCAGAGCTGATGCTTGCTCCGTGCTGGTTGCTGCAAGCCAAGAAGCTGGTGTGCTCTCTGACTTCGGGCCAGCTCAGGAGCAGCTTAGTAATACCAGAAACAGCGCGGTCCAGTGGCCTGAAATCCTGGGAAGTGGGGAATAATCTGCAGCGAGACGCTGATTCTCCCTGTGCCGTCAGGTCCTGCCGCCTGCTCTGCACTGGGGACCTGTGGCCATATGGCTGCAGCACAACTGTGCAGCCCTGAAGCTCACTGCTCCTTGCCTGGGCCCGGGGCCTGATTTTACGGGGCTCTTGCTGCGTGGGAATGAGAGGAAGCCCCCGGGTGTGCTTGGTGCAAGTCACACTGGTTCCCATTTTCGGCAGAGAGGAGGCCATCGGCGCAGAGGCTTTGTGCTGCCCGGGAGGGTGGGTGCTGTGGGGCAGACAGTGCCTCTGTGGGATGGAACAGCCCATTGCTGTTCCCGCTGTCCCTGCACCTCGTGGTGCAGGCAGGATTGCTGTGCCGCAGCCACAGGGAGCCCAGAAGAGCTGCTGTTTTTCCCTACCTGCTCTCGCTGCCAGATTTACACAAGAGACAAGTTAAAGGCATGGCCTGAACTGTGCAGAGCCAACAGGTGTAGCCCCTGCACTGCCCCAGCTGTGTAAAGCCAGTATATCTGTGCCCACTTGCTTGGGCAGAGCAGTGTCAAGTTTGTGGGCAGGCAAACCTTGCTTTCCTTTCTCTAGGTATTAGCTCTGGGAAGAGCAGGATAAAAACGCATTCAAAAAGTGACTTGCGTGAGAGGATGATGCCAGACTCTTCCAGAAGCTGGTGTGTATAGAAGCAAGTTAGGGCATCACTGCTCCTCTCACCGCTGGGCAGCAATGCAGAGAGGTCGGAGCTGCTGGGGATGTGCAGCACTGTGCTGTTGTGCCACTTCCTTGCGAGGTTTTCCCAGGCGCCAGGCTTTCTGTTTGTGCTCTCCCTCCTGCCAAACCACACATGGTTAACCCCAGCTGGCAAGCCAGTGGGATGGGATGGGCATGAGACAGTTTGTTCTGGGTGTCCCAGGAAACCTTTTCAGTGCTCTGTAAGACTTCACAGCTTAAAACTCCGATCCTGGCCTTTGCCTTCATACCGTTTATTCACGTACACTGAAGCACCTTTTTCTTCCGCGTGGAAGAGAAGTATCCATTTGCTCAGCGTCTTACAGATAGATGGTGTCCTGCCATGAGGTGCTGCTTCCAGAGCAAAATCTTCTGTGATGGACAGGCAAGATCCATAATCTTGCCTGAGTTTCTGGATCAGATTTCCCTGAGCTGAGGAAGGATCTGAGTGGCGGTCAGACCCACTCCAGAGTCTGCTTCTCATGGGTGCGGTGATACAGCCACACAAAAGAACCTTGCTTTTTAATAGCCAGTTCAGGCTCTGTAAATAGCTACTTCTATTTATTTTTAGTTTTACTTGTGTCATACACACAGACATAAATATTAAAAAACCCCAGCTCTACCAAGAAAATTACATTGGAGTGGGGGCTCTTCAGTGGTTATTTTTCTCCTGCATCTCAAAAGAAGCTTCAAATTTAAGCTTCAGGTCATTTTTAGAAACTTCCAGAGCATCATCTTCCTATATTTGCAGAGTAAGGCTTCCTGTATTTGTTAAATCACTGTCTTCACGTGCTTTAGCTATGTGCATGGCCTTGATGGCAGCCACCAGTCACACTACTTGCTTACTCACATACTTGTGCTTCAGATGTGCAGGGTTTTTATTCACTGTTGAGAGGCTGAGTGCCTCCAGAAGGGACTATCACTGTGCCTGGGGCCTTACTGCAAGTGGCTGTAGTGGATAACGAGCACAAACCTATTAAATAGTGAAACATGAGATTCCCTATCAGATAACGTGGTGCTGCTAATTCGGGTATGAGGGAGACGGTGATGTTATGAGAGTTATTAGGAGATACCAGTGAGTAAGCAGGGAGGGAATGGTCAGCAACGCTGGGGGTTTAATTCTTGTACAAAAAAAATACAGGCAGAGATACATATATTTTTGTGATTGCTTTTAAAAATAAAAAACAAACCTCAAAAAACCAAACCAGCTGCAAGGCAGAAAACTCCACAAGAAAGGCTTTAAATGTATAGGGAGTTAAATCCAGGTGACATAGATGGACTCAGATATGGTCATAATGGTATTTTCCCTTTGTAATTCCTGAGAGTTGTTTTTTCTAAACTTTTTTTTTTCTGTGCAGACACTATATTACATTGGCATTGATTCACTGAATTTATTAGTCAGCAGTAAAAATGAATGAAATTCTACATGTGCAGTTTCAACCACCTGCTGTTGTTTACTAGTGAGACTACCAGTGACCCTTGCCATCTATAAATACTTAACGCTGAATTAAAAGCAGGGAACTATCCACTAGTTTTTCTCTTCCTCATCTTTCCCAGATACTATCTTGCTTTGCTTTTTTTCCCCCCCTATCGTTATTTTCAGTCTCATCTCTACCACTTCAAGAAAAGCCAAACATTAAGAGTAAGATTTAATTTCTAGTGAACAGTAGACTTGGTCATTTATTAAAAGGCTCATCAAGTTCTTGGACTGTGTGAAGACTTTTCTCTGGTCTGTATGGTGCTGACTTTCAGTAATGGCATTTTAAAGTGAAAACTCAGATTTAAAATATCTGAACATTATTTTTAGCTCTCCTGAGCTCATAATTCTTATTAAGAAGAAAGTTGTTTGCTTTCATTGATTAGTTACAATTGTAACCTCCAAATAGCTTTAGGCAGTATTACAGCAGGACTGCAGTTTCTAATCTCCTTTTTCAGTGTGGTTTTTTTTCTTTTCACTACTTTTACAAGTTTGGCATGGACCAGCAGTTTTTTTATTTTATCACAAGACATTTAAAAACCCACTGTTTTTGCTCAAGCCTAGCTCAGCCTTACGAGCCCGTAGGAAAGATTTTGCTACTCTGTAGTCTCACCAAGTAAAATTCACCTTCTCCCTCTGTGTCGTGAGCATCTCAGTCTACAAGACTATTACTTACCCTTTGATAAAAGCTTGGGCAACATCGCCATCCCCACACCAGAGTTTCTCCAGGCCTTACTAGCTGTTGTTAGAGATTTTGGGCTGGTTGGATGTTCAGCTTTCCCACCTGCTGTGAGGGTATGCTGAGCTCACAGCTCTGTGCTCTTGCTGAGAGGAGGGAGGCTATAAATTTGACTTTCATGCTGCAGAGCAGGGTGATGCTTCTTAGCTGGCTGTGCTGCTTTGGGCTGGGATAGAGTTAATATTCTTCAGAATATCTGTTATGGGGCTGTGTTATATTTGTGCTGATAACACAAAGATGTTTTCATTATTGCTGGGCAGGGCTTACACAGAGTCAGAGCTGTTTCTGCACCTCACCCCACCATTGAGGAGGCTGGGGGTGGACAAGGAGCTGGGACAGGACACAGTTGGGACAGCTGACCCCAACTGACCCCAGGGATATCCCAGACCATGTGGTGTCATGCTCAGCAGATAAAGCTGAGGGGAAGAAGAAGCAAATGGAAGACGTTCAGAGTGATGCCGTTTGTCTTCCCAAGTCACTGTTACGTGTGAAGGGGCCCTGCTCTCCTGCGGATGGCTGAACAGCTGCCTGCCCTTGGGAAGGGGTGAATCAATTCCTTGTTTTGCTTAGCTTATGAGTGTGGCTTTTGCTTTCTCTATTAAACTGTCTTTATCTCAACCCCTGAGTTTTGTCACTTTTACCTTTCTGATCTCTCCCCCACCCGCCCCGGGGGAGTGGCTGTGTGGGGCTGAGTTGCCATGTGGGGTTAACCAGGCTGCTGCCCTCAGAGCTCTAGAAGTCGGTGTTGATACTCTTGACAGCACTGGGCTGACTAAAATCTCTGACAAAAGGACCGTTTAGTGCCATTCATAAAAAAACCCCAAACAGCCAGACGGAGGTGGTTGCTCTGTGTGGGTCCGTGCCGGGATGTGAAGGGAGATCTCACACCTCTCGCAGAGTACTGTGAGCACCAGACAGCCTCTGTCAATCTCTGCCAGTAAAGCTGTTCTAGTTTCCATACGGCGTTTCTGCATTTATAGACTTGGAGTGAATGAGAGACTTGTCAGCCTCAGAATTAGGGCTGCTGATGTTGCTGCTGGCTGTTCCCCCACCTTTACACAGAGCAGAGATGCTTCCAAAGCAGAAATCTGGGAAGGACCTGCCCAAGAAAGGGGGGAGTTTTTCGGGAGCATCTCTATTTTTACTAAAACTGAGCCAAACCAAACATTTTCTTATAAAAAAAGAAAGCATTCTTTTGCTTTATGCTTTATGTTTTATTTTGGTTAGCTACCAATTTTGTCTCTAAACCCTGTTATTCACACAGTCCCAACTGCTACAGGATTTGAAGTTAATAAACTCCTAAGGAGAGGCAGTGCAAAATTTGTACTGGATCAAAATGACATGCAACAGCACACTGGGAATATGTAAACCAAAGAAGCCATCGGGTTTGGGGTTCAGTTGCTTTTTGATCCCAGGCAATGGGGATTTTTCTTTGTCAAAATACACTTCTTGTTTTCTGGTCAACTGTTGTTAGTGTCTTTTCTTCAAATCTTCCTATGGGGAAATTTTTCCAGCTACAGCTTTTCTCTTTCACTGATGAGAGCATCTTTTGTTATCTAGAAATAATGATTTTTATGACAGGGTAGCTAAAGTCATTCGAGGACTAAGCCTTGCAGTCTGCTCTCACTGAGCAACCACACAACTTGATGAAATGGTTGAATTTGGAGATATGATTTCCAACTCTCCTCATTAATTTCCTACATTAAAAAGTTAAAAAAAATTGCTTCCAAACTTTTCCTGATGAGGAACTCTCCCAAATTCTACCACTTGTGTCCTGAGTACAATGAGAAGCATTCTCTTTCCTTGATGATCTCTGTAGTATCATCAAGGACAAAGAGATGTTGATGTTCAGAAAGTTTTGTAAAGAAGCTTATTACTGTTTGCCAGTGTTTTAAACCAGGAAATTAATTCTAAGCTGTTTTGCCTAAATGACTGAGCTTTGTCATTTTACCTGCAATTAAAAAAAATCAACGTTTATTGAAGGGAAAGAAGATAATTATATAGTAAAATTGTTGCTATTCTCTTTTTTTAAAGACAAAGAAACATCCATCAGAACAGATGTGGATATGCAGACCTGTAGTAGTTAAGAATAATTGCTGTACCCATACAAGCCAGTATTTTTTTCCTCTGTAATTTCAGTGTAGTTTTTCTTGTGCATTTCCAGGTTTGCCGTGCTTTTTCATTAGCTCTTTCACAGACTAGTCCGTGTTTTCTGAGCTCGATTAATCCTTTTTTTGGAAGTGGCTTGCTTTTATTCCCCGTGTTGTTATCGCAGCAGGAGGAATGGGAAATGTGTGATGATGGAAGAATTTTAACGTTTATGTATGCCACACATGAAGTTAAGGATCCCATGAGATTTGTTTGTGTTCTTGTATATGTGTGGATGAACATCTGTGGAATGACAGCTTAACAACTTCCTTCTGACATTATAAAGGGGCCATAATGGTACCATTTATTTTTTTTTTAAGTTGGCTTTTGTTTGTGTTAACACTTCTAGTTCTGTGCTGATTTCAAGCTGTGTTCACTCTGTAATGAATTAGAAAGTTGCATTGTTTTGGAGTCAGTTAGACCTCAAATTTGGAATTAATGTCAAAATAGTAAGCCTTGCATGTTCAGGTAACAAGGGTCTAAACCTGGGCTCCTTCCCTGTTATTTCCTATGCTAACTTTCTCTGATAGGACGTGACCTTTTTCCTTCCCTTTCTAATCTCCCTCTCCATGGCCTGAGAACCATCCTGCAGGTAGTCTAATTGTCAGTTATACCTCAACAGCTTGAAGATGTAGAGGTGAAGACTCCTCACTGCTTTGTGTCTCACTGAGTAGACATAATTTTAAGAGAGCAGAGAGATGCTGAAGTTCTCCATGAAGTTTTCAGGCTGTAAGGCTTGGGAATGCCCAGCTTGGAAGGGCTCTCAGGTCACTATGGCCAGTCACTGCTGATGGATCTCCATCCTGTAATAAATCATTGAAATTTCAGCTTACACCCTGGCATGTTTTATGTCTTTGTCTCAGCTATTTTTGCACTGCGTGAATGTTACCAGTGCACAAATGAGTATAAATGTATCCTGAATAAAGTCCAGACTGGAAATGGGAAATCAGATTTGAAAGCAGAATTTTACCAAGTTTCTGCATTAACTTCACAATAGAAATAATAAAGACTAAAAGGAAAAAACAACCCCAAAACCCCAATAACAACAAAATGCTCCTCAATCTATTTTTGAGGGCCTGATCCAAATCCCAAAGCACAAACCTAATCAACATCCTAGTGATTAGAAAGTCTAATGTACTTTCCTGCTAATCTCTGCCTCAAACCCTTAATTTCTGTCTGAGCTATAGCAGATCTTTTAGGACATTAACTTGTCTGGTTTACAAATTCTGAGCAATTAAAAGTCCACACCATCCTTATGGGTTTTTTTCCCAGTGATTAATTACTACATGAAACCAACTGGTATTTAATAAGTTTTAACTGTTTCTGTCTTGGTTTTAATTTTGGTTTTGTCTTCCCATTGAATCTTCCAATGGATTAAACACCTGTCTTTGGAGATGCTCGTCAACAGCCCTGTTAACTTCCTTCTCGATAACATTGTGTTTCTTGAGCCTGTCCTTTATAAGCCAAGTTTTCTGTGCATTTTCAGATTTTATTTAGTGAATCCTTTTTAATTTAATTTCTCTGTTTTATAATAGAGACAGCGGTACTGGCTTTACTAATTCTTTATGTTTTTCCTATATACTGAAGGATTTATTCAGCTGCATAACTGCGACATTGCACAGAAATCTAATGCTCAGTTGGTAATTTATGATAACCCCTTCTTAGCAATGGAGTATTGATTTCCCCAGCCTCTTCTGAGGGAAGAAGGGGTGGCTTGAATATTAGAATTCTCCTACCATGATAGCTCTGTTTAATATTGATTATCATAACCATATAAACTCTTGAGATCTAGTTGATAGAAAGTTGCTAGAAACTTTGAAAAACACATAATAGCTTCCAAGTAAATAGTAGAATACCCAGAACTGCTATTTCTTACATCAGGCAATTCAGCTCCTGCATGCAAGAAATATCTGTTTATGCTAAAAATCCTGCCATAATTTTCTGCTTGGGGAATTGAGACTTGCTAAAAAAGTTTAATATGCAAAGCTGAAAATCTACATTTTAAAGTCCTTTTTATGCAAAGACACAAAAAAATTAGCAATTTTTAATAAGCAAATGTATAACTTTAAGAAAAATGTGCACCAGTGGTGTGAATTGTATAGGTGGCAGTCATTTGGCTCGGGAGCGTGGCATGGCAGGCCTGAAGCTCCCATGGAGGAGCAGTACGGCGTTCCCTGGAGCAGCACACAGCCACCCTGCGGGACTGCGCGGGGCGGGCACTGCAGGAACCCCACCTTTAGTTGAACCACTGTCAGGAATTCAGGTGGACAGAAGGTTATCATCAAAAGACAAATTTGGCCTGGATAGCTGGGGTGAATGCTGCTGCTCCCAGGATAAGTACCATCAGCCTCACCGTGGGGTTCACAGTCTCTGCTCGACAGCTCGTCTGAAGAAGAGTTGCAAAACCCAATCCAGCAGCAAGCACTCAACAGAAGCCACCTGAGATAAATAACTTCACTTCAACAGCATTTATTTTTCCTTAGCAAATGGCTTTACTGTCTGCTGTGCTATATAAAGGCTTTCTGATATTCATTATGAAAGTTGTATGTAATGTATTTTAACACAATCTAATTTGAGAAGTGGAATGCATGGAAACAGGCAGCCTGAGGAGAGCTCCTGAGCCTCCAAGTCCTGGCTAAGAGAGAGAGCCGTGTTGTGAACTTACTGTGCTCCCTTGTGAAACTCTTCAGCTTGAAACTGCTTTTGGAAAGCTATTCCCCTCTTCTCCTGTCTTGTGGTTAGAAGTTGTCTGGTTTCTAACCTAATTCTGTTTAGAGAAGGTTTATAACGTGATCTCTGTGTTATTTTTTCACTATCTTTTGTAGAGTACAGTTGGGGCCTTGAATTCTAGATTATTTTCATCAGCCATGAAAGAAAATACTGGGTTATGTCTGAGAGTCCTTATCAGATTTACACCTGCAATGAATGTTTAAAATAGAGTCTGGAACACCCAGTCCTCAGTTTGTAATGAAAAACTTGAGTTTTTGTTGGAGTAGAAGCTACTGCAATTACCAGTAACAGTTTTGCTATCCTAGCCTGCTTGTTCTGACTCCTCTTGTCTCTGAAGACCAGCAGCACTCAGAAGCCATGTATAATTCTGCTCTTTAAGGCTGCATGTTTCCTTGCTGAAGTTTTGAGTTTTGAGATGTGACTTTGTGACTCTGATGATAGCATTTCCCACTGAGATTTATTGTGAGGCTTTACCCAAACATCTTACTCAAAAACAAACCCTGTTTTCTATTACAAGGAATTTTCGTTGCTGGTCGGTGAGTGAAAGGTGCTTTAGCCAATCTTGTCTTGGTACCCTGCAGACCTAATACATATAATAATATGTATTCATTTGACCCTGCAACTCTATTTAAAAAACTCATGTGTTTGGATTTTAATCCTGAAAATATGTGCATCAGAATATCAAGAATATGGAATCAATAGTCATCTTTTCTGTACTTAACATCCCACATTTAAGGGTGGGTTCAGTGGTGAAATTTGGTGATAAATGAGGTTTCTCTTTACCCCCCTGGAATTTTGGGTTTGTTTTCTGCACAGGTTTAGTTTGCAGTGGCACAAGGAGGTTATTTAAGAATACTCCTGGTTTCAGCTGATTTCCTTAGCAAATAATTTCGTGTGCTTCACTTTGCTCTAGCAATTTCCATAGCCTTTTGGATAAAATACTAGAAAGGATCACATAAGCTTTACCCCTCCCTGTAACATTTAGCCTGTCTCTTTCATTATAACAAAATATTGCATTTTACATGCCAAGTCTTAAAACCTTCCTTCTAAAAATGGTAACTGTATTTAATAACTAATTACTCTAATGATCCTACAGAAGTGCTCGAGACCTGTTTTAGTAGTGGTGTCAATTACAACCATCTGCACGATGAATAAAGGAACCGTGGCCCAGCTGTAGAGTTGAAACATGTTGGCATTTTCCTACGGGCAGCCATATGGTACTTAACGAAAGCGAATTGTTCACACTGCAAACAGCTCTGCTCCTGATGAATGATAACGTTTTGTTCTGGAAAATGGTTCCACAAACACCGGGAGTATTTTTAAATGCTGGAAGTGTGTCTGTAAGTGACAGGCTATAAATGGGAAGGTCTTTGGAAGGAGGAGAGAGGGTTGAGAAAGGAATTGTTTTGATTGCCTAGGGGTGTTCTAGCACAGCCTTCCTGTCTCTAATAGCAGTATCTTTTTTGTGCATACATAGCCCTGAATCTGTAAATTTTATTTATTTTGGTAAGGCAGAAGATAATTAGAAATGTAACTCTCATTTGCCATCAGCATGCCCAAGCTTGAAGCTGGTGTGAGCTTTAAAATAGCGAAGCTGAAGCTGTGAAGAATTAATAACTCTTTGCCTTGCATATGTGCAGACATTTTCTTACACTCAGAAGAGGAGGCTCAGAGTTGTCACCGCAGTAAGTATGTGAGCACACAAGTTGGAAACAGGTCTTGGCTTCTCAGCACATGGTGTTAGTCAGGGAAAAAAGGGCAGATAACAAATCAGCTGTAGAAAATGTCTTCCATTGCTTTTTGTTAGGAAGAGAAGTAGTGTTTTTTTCCCCCACACACATAACTGTCAGAGAATGTCTCAACAAACTCATCGTGAGATTGATGGCTCTTTAACCCCCAAATCATTAGCCCCGGATCTGAGCTGAATCAACAATAGGTTGTTCCCATTTTATGGCTGATAGGTAACTATTAGGGTAATGTGTTTGGTCTCAGTTCAGTATCTGTCTTAGAGACCTAACAGTTGCTAATGACCAGGATTGATCATTTTATTAATCTCGGAAATTGATTTCTTCCATGTAGCTTATTGCTTCTGTACATGATATGTAATCAGGAATCTTGCATCATCCGAATTCCTGTGTGATTAATAAATGCCTAATCTGGGGATTTTTGTTTTGTCCTCTGTGTTGTAGCTGTAGGTGGAGGTTGACGGTTGTTCCTGAGGCTTCGTGCCCAGATCTCACCGAGGTGATACAGCACTCCTCACAGTGAGGTACCCTCTGCATTTTGCCAAGTGATGACTTGTCTTAAGTGCCAGCACTCCGTATGTTTGCAGGCATCAGAGCTGCTTAAAAGCTCTTGATAGATCTTGCAGCAGTTTTGCAGGAACAGCATAGTAAAAAGCCTCACCAAGGAGTGCCAAGCAAGTTCTCATTACATGTGCCCAGAGCTATTTGCAAATGCACAGCAGCAGCACGGGGGCTACAGCTCTGAAGCCCCGTGCTTTTGGTCTAGGAGCATCTGTCACTTGAGCTCAAAGTAAATCTTCCGTAGCTCTCCACAGCACAGGGTGGATCACGCTGCTGAGAAACCCTCAGTAAGGAAACCATCGCCTGCTAAAGCCTCCTAACATGAAGTGTAAGAGTGAACACAAGGACAGGAAATTGCTCCGGAATCAGCTGGGATATTTTTTTCTTGCAGCCTTCTTGTAAGACTGTGTTTTTATCTGACCCTTCTTCACAAGCCGTGGTTTTATGTTATAGGTTTATCTGCAAGCAAGCAAGGATCCAAGCCATGGTGGGGTGCAAGCGCACCCTGACTCCCGTGAACCACACAGGGCTGTGATCTAAAAGGCATTAAGCCTCCAACTGCAGCACATTGTGCTCCATATCCTTCTGCTGTTTGATCTGTTACAGCAGCACTGTCTAATGAAATAAATCTTCCTCACTTTTAATTAATAGTTGTTCATCTGTACTGCAATAATTTCAAGTAATGTTTACATTAAAAAGAAAGCACCGGGGGGAAGGGAGCGGGGGTAGGGAAAAATATCTCCAGGCAGGAGCATAGTGAAAAAAAGCCTCTTCATCCAACTGAGAAGCAAATACTATAATTTGGGAGCAATACATTGAGTGTGTTTACAGAGGAAGGCATAGCCCTTCCATAAGAAGCCAGCATCGTGAATCAAACTCAGGTGTCTCAAAGCTCTGCAGTGTTATTTAACTTGTAGTTCTGCATTGCATTTCCTCAAGGGCAGGTTCAGAGGTTCCTGCAGCTCCTATGTTGCAGTTTGCAGTCCATCTTCCCCTTCTGCCCTCTCACCCCTCGTGTGCAACCTCTCCTTTTTTACGCAACCGTATTACTCATTCCATCAGAGAGATTCATTTGACTTAAAATGGACAAAACAAAAAGAAATGTGGACTCGTGGTATCTAAATGCAGAGATGTGTCCAAACTTGAAGGTGAGGTCATGAAGCTTATAGCTAATACTTACCCAACGTGTAGCTTTCTAATCGTGTTACAGGTTTCCGTGATGTTTGCTCATGAAGGGAATGAGTGAAAAAGTCACAAGGCACAGACACTGGCAGTGTGGACTGCAGGGCCTGCTGGTAGCCCACAGTGCTTGCTCAAAAGGCAATCTGCAGAAAGCTGATTAAAGGGAAATATAGTGGTGATAACTGTATTCAGGCAGAATGTGTTGGAGGACCCAGATCAGGATGCTTAAACTGAGTCTCAATATTTTGTGTGTTTGTTGCTGTTGTTCACTCTTCTGGATTCCTGTGACTGTATTCTAAAAATGCATTGGTGAAAGCTGGGAATTTTGGTTTGTAGCCATGTGGTCATGGAGTGGAACTTGAAAATGTCACCCTGTAAATAGTACAAGCATAAGAGCATTTGAAATAAATAAATGAGTGGTTTCTGAACCTGAATGCTTGGGTGCAAGTTCAGTTGGCTCAACACAGGCATCCAGTGCCATTTAAGACACCTCAGCGTCTCCTGTGGTGCCTCCAGCTTGCCATGCCATATGGGTATGGGTTTCCTGTAGGTCTGTTGTCATATTTGCCTTGCTGGCTCTGTGAAGATGTCTCGTATACCCTGGAGGGTCACAAATGGTGCTAAATGCCTGTGTTTAGGCAATGGAATCAGCCCTTCCTGTTGGAGAGCTGTGCAGCCGATCTGAGCTGTTCTTACATTCTCAACATAAAGGAAACCTTCGAATTTCAGGTCCACATTACCGGCAAATTCAAGAAATTCCATGTAAACCTAGAGGAAGCCTTTTACTATGAGGAGGGTCAAATGCTGGAACAGGTTACCCAAAGTGATTCTCGAGTCTCCGTCCTTGGAGATGGTCAGAGCCTGACTGGACATGGCCCTGGGACACCTGCTGTATCTGACCTAGCTCTGCGTGGCACAGGAGGACTAAACTATCTCCAGAGGTGCCTCCCAGCCTCTGCAGTTCTGTTTTGTATGCAACTCTGTGACTCTTAAGGCTTAGTCAAATAAAGGATTTGGAATTTAACAGCTACTGCCACGTGTCAAAGGTCATTCCAGTGATGTGGCAGCATTTCAAGCTTTTCTGTGTCCAGACTTACGGAGTTCAATTCCTGCAAAAGATGCTGTGATCTTTGGTATAATTCCCTCACAGCATCTGCTGAATGCATCAGGAATTGCAGTGATCCACCTCTTCTTCACAAAGTGTTAAGCTGTGGATGGAGAAACTCCCACCTTTCTCACTCCATAGCAATGCCTTTGTGGTAATCCAGCAGAGCCTTCCTTCCTTTAGCAGGGGCAGCAGACAAATAAATGTCTGTGCTGGAGTATTGAAACAGCCGTGTTCGGTATTTTGGCCTGCAAGTTTGGTTTTAATCATTGAAAGTCCCTCTTCCCACTCGCAGTTTAAAAACAAATTTGTAGCAAAATGGAAAAACTGAACCAATGGAAGATATTTTGTTTGGACTTCAGCAGTTTTTCCACATACTAAAGAAATGCCTTCTCTGATTGAGCGAGAGCTCTCCTCCAGTTTCCTTTAGGAAAATATTTACAATTGTTGTTTCAGTTTGGAAACCTCTTCCATATTATAGCACTTCAGCTACATTAAATATTTAAAAAAATTAATGACTGTAGAGCTGTGCCATTGGATAAAAGACAGAAACTGAAACCACTTATGAATAGAACTGGAGCAGAGCAGTGTACTTTCCAAGCAGAGTGAAATGCAGAAATGAAACATCTAATCAGTACTTACTCTAGAATCATACTTACTTTTAATATGTGTGCACACCCCAGAGTATTTTAAAGATAAGAACTCAATATTATATTTATTTAGTAAGTCTGAGTTTGTTTTGAATGCCACAGTGTAGTACTGAGACAGACAAGCTTCCATTCACTCATGTGGATTTCTGCTCTACTTTTTTTCGTTTTTGACTTTATTTGGAAGACAACAGCAATACGAAGTCTACTTAGATGAGAGGCATACCACACTTAGATACTTGGGACCCACTGTGGTCCCCAAGCCTCCAAGCTCTCCAGCTCCTCTTGGTTTCCTTTTTTTGGCAGGAGATCCCAGCACAGTTTGGAAACTCTGTAGGTGAGTCTCACAACAGACACACAGTGACTCCTGAGGTAGGATAAGACAGAGCTCAAGGAAATGGCATGACATTGAGTCAGGGGAGGTTTAGGTTGGATATCAGGAAAAACTTTCTCACCCAGAGGGTGGCTGGGCACTGGAACAGGCTCCCCAGGGCAGTGGTCACAGCACCAAGTTTGACAGAGTTCAAGAAGCATTTGAGCAATACTCTCAGGCACATGATGTAACTCTTGGGGTGTCCTGTGCAGGGCCAGGAGTTGAACTCTGTGGTCCTTGTGGGTCCCTTCCAACTCAGCATATTCTATGATTCTCTGATAAAAGGCATTTAATACTGGGGAGCAGCACAGACTAACATTTAGCTCAGCAGCAGAGATCACTGTAGTCAGTCAGCTGCTGATGGAATTGGAGTAGCCGAAACTCCCGACTGCCAGATTGGTTGCTGTGTCCTGAGAAAAAGGTTACAGTGTTGTGCAAAAGGCTCAGGGAAGGTGTCACCTGCTCTTGTTCAACATTTTTTTGTTTGTAGTGAATATAGTTGATTATATATTTTCTTTACTTAATCCCACAGAAAATCCCCAAAGCTAGGGTCATGGGTTTCTTATATTAGGTGGTGTGTGCACATGGAGTAAGACCAGCATTCAAACTCCCTCCAAGTATCCTGTGTGCAAAATGTAATGCAGGAAAGACAGGCTGGGCATGGCCGAGGGTGGCATGTGAGCTGAAGCACAGCAAAGCAATTATTCTGAGGCATAAGCAGGAGCCAGAGCACACCCTCTGTCAGATGGTCACATCTTCTGGGCGTGGCACCAAATATTTTGAAAGGAGAGAGAGATTTTGCTTTGTTGTGCCCTAGAACAAGCTGTTCTGTGAACATTGCAGGAGTGTGGGCTGCAGATGAGTGGCACTGGAGCGCTGTGGCGAGGGCTGACATGGCTGATCAAAGGTGGGAGTCAGCATGCCAGGGGCACAGAGGGGTAACAGTCCAAAAGGGCATGGAGAGCCGAGATGCACATGCTGATACAGTGGAGAATGGGGAGGGCGAGTAGTCTGGGAAAATAATCCCTGTAGCAGCCGTTTGAAGAGATCACCAGGCTGCTGCCTTGCAGCCCTTGACCTTGATAAGGCTTGAGATTTCCAGTGAGACAGCCCCAGTCACACAGCTGTAGCTGGGGGAAGGAGACTTTGGAGGATGTTGTGACTTTCCGTGTGTGAGCCAAGCCGCATGCGCTTTCATCCCGGGGAACATAAAAAAACTATTTAACAATTGATGCGCCTACGTTAGACCTGTTCCCCAGCCTTTCTCCCCTACCTTGGATTTCACAAGTACTAACTGAGAAATCAGTATAGGATTACTTTGAAGAGAAGGAACCACTTCACCAGATCAGAAATAGCAGTATTAACAACTTTTACAGCATTCGGACAAAACACACATAATTGACACAGCGCAGTGGTAGCATGAGCCTCATTTTTAATGCACTTAGGGAAGGAACCTTCAGATACACTGGTGTGATGCAGAGAGAGTAGACTTGTTAAAGCCAAAGCTACATCCAGGTTTCACAAACCAAATCTGACCCATTTCTTCCACGACCTCAAACAGCTTTTACTAGGAAAAAAAAATATTACTGTGAAAACTGCCAAAAATTACTAGAATTTGTCTTCAGATTTCAAAGAAAATTAAACAGATTGGGTTTTATAGTCCAGTTGTCTGCTAAAACGTGCAAGAAGGATAAAGTAGGATATACATTGTATTTTACTTCTTCATTTACTTTATTGTTTAGCTTTCAGTCTCGTATAAATGTCAACTAGAGTGGCCATCCAAACCTCTGGGTGCCACTGATGTATGTTGTAATATATAGGAATGTTCCAGATACAAAGTAGAATGCCTATGAAAAGACATGTAAGAGTAGTTTGAGGGATGGTTTAATTTTCATTTAAGCAGATATTTTTAGTGTCTCTCCATGGCAGAAGGAGATAGCTAACCCATACTAGAGACTAACTTGATGCCTGTTGTAAATGCAAATTACTTCTAGGAAAGAGCTTTTTAAAAGGTAAATTTTTCATTTTTAATTAGTTATAAAACTAAAAGCTGATATGCAGGTATTGTCACCAAAGTAATTAAACTGAACTTCAAAAAATGAGTTTAATTATAGTTGTGCAAGTTCGTGTACGGATGGCCTTAATTTCAGTATAAATATAGCCTGTATTGAGGTAGTAAAAATCCACTTTCCAAACAAAAAAAATTGTGGCCAATTTGGTTTTGAAATCTGAATGTCCACATATGTTCCTGTGGCAGTAATAAGGGTGGGAGGTTGTTTATTTTAAAATATATGTTTTTTTAATACTGGTTCTAATGTATTAACTGAAAAACCCATTTCAAGCATTTTCAGTTTTACTCCCTTAGGTAAAATGTTAGAAGCACAGAGAAAAACTCTCGGACCTCCTTGTCATTTTTTTCAGATTGTCACAAGTAAAAAGGGAAAAGCAAAGGCTAGACTTTATTAAAAATTAAAAAAAAAAAAAAAAAGAAAGAAAAAAAGGAACAAAAAAGACTCAAATGTATTGCATATCTTGCTTTGATGAAGTCTCAGACTCTTTCCTGGTGAAATTTAAGCAGATGGTATAAAATGCCTGCTAACTCTGCACTTGCCCTGGTCTCTGTTTTCCAGACCCCGTGGGCACTTTCCTCACAGCCTCTGCTTTTGGAAGGTTTCTGCCTGTTAGTGATAATATCGAGGAGAACTTCATAACACCTGAACACAGTTGTTTTGATTTTTTTAAATTTTTGTCTCTCCCTGAGGGTCTTGAGCAGCCTTTGCTTACCACAAATCTCCTGAAATCTCTGAAAATGAAGTTTTGTCCTTCTGTATCCTAGTTTCTGGCTGTGTTTGCCCGTAGCCATCCCAACATGCCTGTGACAAAGTGATCAGGGAACTCAAGTGAAAACTCTGGTTTAAAACACATCATTTGCTTTAGCTGCCTCTGCTTTGGGTTTGGTGGTTTTGTTTGGGTTTTATATTCTTAAAAGGATCTTAAAAACCCATTAGTTGGACTGACAGTTGCAGACAACTGAGGTGGGAGGGTGGTTTTTCTCCAGCTCTTCCTGGGCCAAGCTGCTAGGAAAGTATTCAATAAATGTTTTCGAAAGTTCCCTTTTTTTGGCACCTTAAAAATCTCCAAATGGAGCCATAATTCTCCTGCACAGCGGGAATTAAAGCAAGGAACTCTTCTTGTCTCTTAAGTCTCCTTTGGGTTGTGAGATATTTAACGTACAAGTATTGACCACATCAGATGGCAGATAAGATGGTGTGAAAGTAAAACTAATTCCTCGGGCAGTGACATGACACACAGGGTGATGTCCAAAGAACACAGAGAACAACTGAATTATTAGTGTCAAAGGGAAGTTTCTGTTTAACCTGCAGGGAGCTGCCAGTGCCACCCTTGCTGCTGCCAGGACGTAGAGGGAGAAATGGTTCTAGTTAAGGTTGGTCCTTAATGCTTGTCCCCTCCCAGCCATTCACTAACTCCCCCTCCAATCATGGGTGGACAACAAAGAGAAGTATTAACTCTACAGTATGGAGAAAAAAGCGGAGAAAGAATTGAAGTTCCTGGTTTTCCATGTGTCTTTCTAATTATTGTTGTGCAGCTGGAGGTGTCAAAAGGGGGACTTTTACAGAAGTGCAGGGTCACTGAAGCCCTTGTTGGAACAACAAGGAGCTGCAAGTTTTAAATACCTCTTCAAGCCTGGCCCAGCAAAGCAACTCCTGCCTTCAGTCTTTCTCCTGGAGAAAAAAAAATCCACATATATTTATAAATCTTTCAGTGGTATTTTAACACTTTTATTCTCAGTGCTTTTAGTAGATGCTGCTTAAAATGGGCATGTGTGCAGCCGCATTATCCGCCGCCTGAATGACAAATGGTTTATCAAGCCCTGACAGAGCACCCGCTTCATGCTGAACAGAGCAAGGCAGCGGCAAGGACTCTGGCTTCAGAGAGATTAACTTCCAGATAGGAAAATAATAATAAACAACAGCCCATAAGCAAAGGACTAGAAAAGAGGAATCGAGACCATAAAGCGGAATCGCAATGATCCAAACGGACAAAGGAAAGCAGATTTGTATATCTGAGCTTGAAATATGATAAATGAGTGGCAGATTAACGTTGCTAGGCTCCATGATCGCAGTGAGAGGGAAAAAGATCTGAGAGAGGGAAACGTGGGAAGGGTGCTGCAGGAGAGCAGCAAATCTGACAGCAGCCAGCAAGCAGGGAAAGAGGGGGAGACTTGGGTGGGGGTGAAGAGTGTGGGTCCCCAAAGGTGAGACTGGGGAGCTGCAGCCTTGTGGAGGGTTTTGCAGGAGAGAGTGGCATGGTCTGAGCTCTGAGATGCCTGGCATATAAGTCAGAGAGATTTAAGGCTGGAAGAAAGGTGATAAAAACATTCAGTTTAATAATTTCAGCACTGTAGTTCATAGCGCCTAAACTATGAAAACCCCTGGGATTTTTAAAAAGGGGCATTTGGAGGATATCTGAGAGTTAATACTTTCCCACTCAGATATTGGCATTCACATTTCTATTAATATGTCTTGATCCAATTTTTCTCCCTCATGGTGGAATTTTCATTTGAATTTTTTGAGGTAAGTCTTGTGACCTAAGATCCTGTTTGGACCTGGACTTCTGTGTTACCTTGGGCGATTACGTAAGTGATAGAAAGATATGACCCACCTGGTTACTCTGAGCAATGGGTCCCAGACTGCTACCCTGTTTTTAGGGTCCTTTTTGGTTGGGGGGAATTGTACTTTCAGTATAGCAGGCACTGAGCATCGGTGGTAATTCCCAAGGTTTTACATGGCTGTGAATGCAATCCCTACCGTGTGCTCCTCATAGGGATACTGAGTATCTCATGCTGTGGCATGGGAGAAGTCAGTTCTCAGAGAACCAGTGAAATGACGAAAGTTTTGATAGGACTGTCACATATCACCTGTTAACCTGCATAAATCACCCAATTATGACCTAACAAATCACCCTGTTACGGCAAAGATTTTTATGTGAGTCTGTTGTGCCGATGCATTACTTAGAAATAGTTAATGAAAATACAGCTGGTTGCATCTGAGAGCTGAAGAAGTAGCGTGGCCCAGTGGCTGAGCTTGAATCTCAAACCTCTTGTGTCACCCTGTTCATGACATAATTTGGGACTTGAGTAGGTCACTCACTCCTTGCCTCAATTTCTCCATCTTGCCAATATCATAATCTGTCCTACTTTTATGATATATTCCATGCTCTAGAGCTGAAAACTTTGCATCCTTACTATATTTAGAAGAAAAATGAAGTGCTAGTGGAGCGACTGTATTTATTTTCAAAGAATTTGATAAAGAACTACAATTCAGATACTTTGGAGTGAACGTGCCCTGGTTTTTGCACCTCTGCTGTGAGATGGCATCACTCTTGAAGAAATGTTTGGATAATAAAATACTGTGAAATGACACTATTGCCAAATGAGATTGTGATGAATAGAGTGTTGTAGTATTAAATCCATGGGTACTTTACATTGTTATGACAATAATAGTTTGCACTGTTGTAATAAGTTGCACTTCTTCTTCTTTTAAAAAATAAATTTAGTTAGACCTTAATGCGTCTTGGAAAACATACCCTCCATCGAAATCAGATACACATCTCTTGGAATAAAATTGCTTTAAACATATATAAATGTACATTGTATGGCATATCATAGGCAATTGTGAAATAAATGATGTTTATCAGTGTGTCTTACGTAAAAAGACTGCAAATACGTGTTCCTTTTTGTAGTTCAAGTTTGACACAGTCATTGCCATAAGTCTTCTGCTTTTAATAAACAAGATTATGTTGCAACTGAAACTTAAAACTCTTTTATTAGAAAAACCCAGGTACAAAGCCCTGCAGTGAGGGGCTGGGGGGGGTTATACAGAGCATTCTAGAGATTTTATTCTCCTTTCCCTAATTACAGATAAGGGGTGTCATGCTTACAGCTCGTCTTCACAGGCCCTTGAAGGATTTTATGATTCTGCAGCTGCCAGTGCAGTTTGTTGAAAATCTTTCATTTTCATAACAGGAGCTGGGATGAGACTGTATTCCTAAACCAGCAGGATAAAAGTCCTTTGACTTAATAGGTGCCATCCATGTTAAAAGGATGATTTTGAAGATTATTAGCTGGCATGACTAAGATTTATGATGCAATCTGCTTTTTTCTCTTCCTTAGTACAGATAAGGGGGGTTATTATTGTTAGTGGAAATACCTATTAAAATAAACCCCATGAAGCAGTTTCAAGGATTTGATAAAAATGAATATAAAGTTGAAGCTCCCAGCTTATCTTTAACTCAAGTGATTTTCATGGGGTTATAACTCTTCTGGCATAGGATGAGGGAGCAGGAGTGTGATTTTTATCCTCACTCTACAATAGAAGGGAAAACCAGATTTTGTATTCCATTCATTAGCACATTACTGCTCACTACTGCTCAGGTTTGCTTCTGCAAGGGAGAGTTAACAGACATTGCAGGTAGGTGGGAGAGAGTAGGGAATTTGCAAGAATTTTCAGGTTGCACTCAGCAGTGTCTAAATACCCAGTTCTATAAGTAGTTTTAGGGAGAATCTTTCCTGCCAAAGTCGTGCTCAAAAGAGCTGGAGAAGCCTATGGGTGGGAGAAGCTTTAAAGCACTCCCCACATGATGCTTTTTTTCTGTCACACATCTGGGTTTCAGGCTTCCAATCCTGCCTGCTGAGTCACCTCATCCCTCTCTCCTACTTGTTTCTTTCCTCTTACATCTTAACACTGCCAGGGTTTGATCTGTCGGTCCTAAGGAGTCACCAGCAGCATCAGCTGGGAATTTTGGCAACACAGTGTGTTTTTATGTCTGTCTGTGTGTCCATCCCACGTAGAATGGGAGGGAATGGTGCTGAATTTGCACAAGAACAGTAAGACTTGGTATTGATTCCTTCCTTGATTTCCCAGCTTTTATATTTTTTTCATGCTTCTTATTCTAGGTTTCAAAGACAGATAAGCCACTTTTTGTTCTTTTGCACTTGTTTTTGGGGCGTGTGCATTTTGCTGTTGCTGGATTATTCACTCACAGCCTTGTATTCTGAAGTGATCTTCTATCCAAATTATTACTTTGGTTTAACTAAAAGTGAAAAATTTTAGATTTCTCTTTTTTGGTTAAAGATAAAGTATCAGTGACTCAGAAAACATTCCAAAAATATCATTGTTGAATATTAAAGGAATAATATATCATTTGTAATTTTAAGAATTTTTTTCCTTCAATTAATACCTAATTTTCCTTTTTAAATTAAACCTTTTACATTTATGGGCCTTTCTGAGGATTTAGGTGATATCTGTAAAGTGCTGAGGGTTTTTTAATAAATATATCATTTGTGCTATCCAGATTTAAATGCTGCTGAATTAGACAATTAAATTAGTTTTGTAGCTTCCCTTCTGTGCTGAGTAAGGTATGTTTGCAGGTTGTACAGCGCAGAGCGTGATCTTGTGCTGGGGAGTGCTACATCTGCGAAAATACTGTTTTGGCTTTTGACTTCTTGTAGCCTGAAAACTTAACCTGGAGTCTAGTGACATTGGTTTGACCAATATTGTTTTTGCTTGGCAACTCATTTTTTCTTTATGAGGGGATTTTGTTTCTGTTTCTGGGTGTTCTGCATACTGCTGTTCAGGATTTGCAAAAGCAAAAGAGTTATATTCCCAAGGAACAAAAGATTTTGCATTGGTAGAAGAGTGCAGGGATCATTCCTCAGCATTCAGATGCTGACTGAGAAATGAGAGATTGTTACTAAAACCGAGTTCGAGTTTTCCATCAGTCCCATGGCAGAGCACACTGGGCCCTCCACGAGCAGGTTCTCCAGTGCAGGGATTCCTGTCTTGGCAGAGCTCTGGGATCTTGTTAAAAGCATCAAGACCTGGCTCTGTCTGCTTTCTCAAAAGCCTTTTTGTGTCTTAGCCAGGTGGTGAGATGTTTTGGATTAGACTTGCAGCTGTTTGGTTGAAAGTTTCAGTGCCAGGTATGAGCCAGTGATTTCCTGGAAGCTGGTGCCATTTCCTCTCAGTAGTTCGGGCAGGGAGGTGTCTGTGGCATCCCTCAAACAGGTCACTTCAAGCAGCCCAGTTCTGAGACTTTCGTTCTCACTTCCTTCATGTTTATTAAAAATGACTAGAAAGAAGTTCAGAACTTTTGTATCTGAGATGTGTTACATCTATTATGGTGTCAGACAACTAAGAAAAAAGTCACTGGCTAATGAGTCTTAATTGTAACAAAACATCAAATCATTGTCACTTCTGCTGCAGTAAATGGCATTCATTAAATTAATCCACTCCATTACAGAAGTATTTTGTAGAGAATATCATGACCCAACTGCTTCTGTTACAGTAATAAGCTGAACATATCACTGTGGCACTATTAGGTATATTAGAAAGCAGTTTGAAGCATGGCTGCATGACCTAAAGCAACATCAGCAGGTCTCAGGTAGCATGTTTGAAAAAATAATCTGCCTTAATTAGAGGCAGGACCAAAGCAGAGCCTAGATGTGAACATTCCTGTAGCTTAGCATGGCGAGAAATCAAAGGCTGGATCGAGAACCTCTTTGGCTCCATTTGTAGAGCAGCACAAGCCAAAATAAAACTTAGACCTTGAACTGGGAGCAGGGAATTTAGAAATCTGAATATTGCTTCTTTTTCTTCGCTCTTATGATCCCCTTTTAACTTCAGAGCTAAACCCACCGTGCTGTCTCTTCCCTTTTCACCCAGTATTAGGAAACAGAGAACTGCATCGTGCCCCAGCATCGCTTTTACAGTGCTGCCATCAAAAATTTCTGTCAGGAGTTGCTTTGACTTTTAGCTGCATTCAATTTCATACCATATGTGTACATACACCCAAGGATGATATAGCGCCTTTGTAGCTGAAGAATGGCCTGCTTTATTAAACATCCCCCTTGCCAATGGGGAAAATGAACAGCCACAGTAAACACAGATGCTGGGAGGGAGGAACAGTCCGAGCCGTGTCGCAGCGCATTGTACCTGAGGAAAAGCGTCAGCCCCTAATTGGCGCTGAGCGCAGCCCACCTACTTAGCGAGAGAGGCTGCCAAGAGCAAATTGCCCCGGTGCTCCGTGCGCCGTGCTGCCTTCCCATTGAATTCACTCAAATGGCAGGCTTTTGCCTTCATTTTCAAAACTCCATGTGTTGGCAAAACGCTGTCTTGGGGAGAGGCTCTCTGTCTAGAATAAAAACCTCCTGAGGATGCGTTCCCTACTTTGCCTCCTCCAAGGGTGGTGCCACTCCAATCCTTCTCGAAATTTGAAGATGACTGCGGGGGAGGAAGGGGAATGTATTTGTTTTGGGAAGAGGGGATTTATTTATTTTTTTCCAGGAAAACACATTTTGGCCCAGGAAGAATGAGCAAAATGACAATCTGTCTTGGAGCTCTTAAGCTACTAAGCACAACATTCAGTGCTTATATGTTGTCACATTGCCAGCAGCGGGTATGCAGAGGCAGTGCAGAAGAGAATAAATTAATGTATGCCATCCTTAAAACGATTCTACTGAGACCCAGTGCTTTGTTTTTACTTACAAAATCATAATCTCCTGTTTTGGCCCTTCTTTTGCACCCAAGCACTGAGATGTGGCAGGGATGCTCCTGGAACAAACTGCACTGTGGGATTAACTCCATGAATTCCATCACAAATAGAAATGGTTGGTCGACTGGCAGGTTTTCCTGCTGGTTGCTTACACATTCCCTCCTAAGCTAATAAAATCAATTGTCCAAAACTAAAGTCCCCTGTGAGGGGTTAGCTGTAGACAGCTGAATTGGAACAGAATGGGGTTGCTGGTTCTCTTGAAGGTGTCTGCTCAATACCTTATTTAGGAGGGAACTTTTTTTGCGCCTGGTTTTTGGATGATTTTACGCTTAGAAACTTAATAAATTATAAGCTTGTCACTTCAATTTTATCACCACTTCATTCCCACCTGCTTCTTCACCTCAGTTTCCTCCTCTCTGCATCTGAGAATAGGATATGAGTCCTTTGTTTCTTTTTAATGGTGTCAGCTTGCCAAACTCTTGGTACATCAGGTCACTCTTGCTCACCTAATGATTTCACTTAGGGATTTTAAGTTGGAAAAAACAAGGTCAAAAAGGTATGAGTACATAAGTAAGGGAAGTTTTGCAAACCACCTATTTGAGTCAATCTTGTTTGAGGACTGGGGAAGGTCTTGGAGGAATTCTTCCTTGGACATGAAGCAAGGAGGGAAAGGAACCTGGACATGGTGGAAGGGGAGGGAGTCGAAATGGGAGATGTGGTGAGAATGCAGGGGAAAAGTTGACTGAAAGATTAATTAACACTGGGGGAGAAAGCTGGGAAAGGTATCAGGGGGCTGAAGAGTCCTTGTTTTAAGCTGCATCTGAAGGTGGGGTGCTGTTGTCCCTTCACCCTCCCAGCCCTCCTCCAGTCTAACTTGGGATCTCCTTCACTGAGCTTTCCTCAAGCCTTTCCTGTCAGGCTGGGAACTCACCGCTGCCAGGGTAGAGAGCCCTGAGCTACCCCCAGGTCACGGCATTGGAAGAGTGGAGGGATGGGCACAGTATCTTTTAAAAGGCTTGTAGGGCCAGCAAATATGATAGTCAAGTTTTCTTGGCTGCTTCAGAGAGACAGTGGTTAAAGATTAAAAAAAGGCAGTAACGGCAAACTGTGTTTTGTACATTCCTGAAAAGGACTTTAATCCAGTGGTATGTGGTATTTCCCCAGTTGTGACAACTGCATAGTTGTTTTTCTCATCTAAAAAAAAAAACCAAAACACAGTGACTTCATGAATAAGGTTTGGCTTTCCCTCCACAAGGAATTCAGTCTTGGCCATTTTACTAAGTGTATTAAAATGCATGGGAAAATTGTTGTTTCTTTTTCCTTCCATATGTGCATTACTGACACAATATGACTTTGTGCAGACTTTACTGTAACCTGTACTTTAGCTGGTCAATGTAATTTATAACAGAAAAGCTACATATTATAATGCCAGAGCTTTCATAATATGTATGTGTTGCCTCCACTCCGCTCTTTCGTGGCAGTGCTACAAAATATTTTACCAGAGTAAGTGTAAATCCTATAATCTTCAAAATTAAATGGGAAAAGAAAAAAACCAAACCAGCCTCCATCAGAGCAGGAAGGCAGAAACCTGTGTCTTGTGCAGTAGCTGAGCATGGGGTTGCCTGAGGAAGTTAATGGCACACTTGCTGAATTGCAGAAACACCAATACCCTCTCTCAGGAGCTTTGGCTGGAATGTGGGGGTTGGCTAAGCCTGCCCAAAAGCTCTGTTAGAACAGTGGTGGGGACATGGTGTTCATTTGGCACGTCCTTGGTCGTTTTTCTTATCTCTCTCCAACAAACTCCAGTGCTCTGTTGAGCTGAGCCTGAAGTCCCACAGGACATCTCAAAGAGCAGAGAATTATACTCACTCCTTGTCTTGGGTCTAAAGCTGGAGTTAAAAACTAGCAGCACCACCTGAGAGAGAGCTGTAGCCCCAGTGCTGAGCATAGCCATGTGGGGCTCATCGGCGTCCAGTTCCTGGCATGGAAACTCTGAGCCCAGCAGATTTCTGTGATGCCTTGTGCTTGACTTATATAGGGAGCCAAAGCTGGAAACCAGATCCCTCAGCAGGATGAGTCACACTGTATTGCCTCCCCTTGGTGCTCTACTCGAAGCATCCCTGTGTTTTGGAGGGGCTCATGACATGACACCACAGGATTTGGGCAGTGGTACCTCATTTGGGAATTTCCAGCATTCCTGCAGTGATAAATGGCCAAATGATGTTCCCTTTGGTTTATACAACAGCAGGACGCTGGGCACCTAAATAGCTTTATTAGCAATAATGTGGCTTCCTGCAGACTCTGAGGTACGTAAGCCTAGAGGGGTTTTGCACATGTTAATATTGGATATAGTGTCTGAGGTCTGCTCTCCCTACCTGAGGGCATCTTCTAGTTTTGGCCCGTATTCTTTCCATCCTCAGCTCGCCAGCTGAAGAGGAGGGATAATAACATTCTTGACCTCAGAAGATTTTGTCATGGTTAAACAGGTATCAAGGGTGTTTGGATCTGGTGGCACTGGAGCAGTGCAAGCAGTAAGACAGAACCCAGTTGCACAGAGGAAGCAATTGTGCAATATGCAGATTTATTTTTTATTTATGTTTGGCTCCTACCACTACCATGTTTCTCTAATAAAAATTCTAAGTGTGTTTTGTGTACACTCTTGATCTTGCACACGTGCCTGCATTTTGCAAGAGAAATTTTAAACAGATCCAGTGTAATGCTGGGAGCACGTCCCCCATGTGAGTGGTATTCTAGACTCCTGTGCTGTTTCCCATGTGTGGTAGCGAAGGATGCTCTGGCACTCACTGTCACAGTATCTGAGGCTGGATTTGGCTTTCCATTCAGCCAACAGATGATGTTCCCAAAAAAGAAACTTCTACAAAATGGGGAGTCTCTGGGAGATAATTACGTGGTTGTATAAATAATGAGTGAGATATTATCTGCTAGCTCTATAGTCACATCCACGGAGAGAAAAGATGAGCTTTCTTCGAGGGCAGTAGAGTTCTCTCAGCTCAATTAAATGGACGTATAGTACCAGCCTGACACTGAACATTTGTTCCCATAGGAGCCTGTTAAAGGGAAATACAGTTAGTGTTGCATACAGCCTGTGTTTAGACCTCCTGCTTGGCTTATGAAAAATGTTAAAGCTAAAAAAAAAAAAACCCTTATTATTTGAGTTCCAAAAGCTGCCTGGCTCCTGCATGCTCCCTGCAGCAGGGCACACCTTTTGCACTGCCCGATTAGCTCCGTGTTATCTAGTTGCAAATGCCTGGCTTCACTGTTTCTGTACTTTATTTTAAAAGGCTTTTTCTATGTGCAATTGAATGTACTGTAATCTTCTTATCAAATACCGAAGCTCTTTAGTGATGCCATTTTGAAATGTACTTTGGTTTTTAAATTGCAAATTCTTCCTTGGCTGGAAGGTCTCTGTTCTTGGTTTAGGCAGTGGTTGAGAATATGTGTGTGTGTGTGTGTATGCCTGTATACAAATGCCTGAAAACACACTGGCCCCTTTCCTGATAATATCCCAATTGTGGGTTTCCCTCTAGAACACTGGCAAGGGAAGATACAGATTGCAAAGCTGGTATCTGCCCCCCTGGCTCATTTTGGGATGCTTTTCCCGGGGTTTTTTGTGTTGTATTTAGAACCTCCAAAGAGAGAAATTCTCTCTGAACAAGAGCAAGGTTTTCAAATTATTATTTATATTATTTTAAGTGAAAGAACAAGGCTGGTCTAGTTTTGAGTATGGAACTGAGAATCAGAGCTCATATATTCTGGTCTCACATCTGTCAGTAACTTGTGATGTGACTTGAAACAAAATCGCTTAACCTGTGAGTCTCTCTCCCTACCTGCAAAATAGGGTTGAGAGTAAGAGGGATGCCGTGAGCATTAAATACTTAATGTTTGTAAAGTGCTTTGAAGACAGAGTGCCACATAAATGCTTATCATTGTCTTAAAATACAAGGAAGTAGGTAACCTTGTGTGGGAAAATTTTACTAGAAATGGTAACTTTAGGAATGAAGACCAAAGCAGGAGAAGAAAGGACATCTTGCAAAATCAAGAATTTTGGACAAAATGCACTGAAGAGTCTTGTCTCTAAAGAATTAGCAGAGGCAGTCTTCAGGAACATTGGAAATACCTTCAAAACATCATAGATTCAGTAAACAAAGTTGGACTTTTCTGCTAATAAAGAAGAAAAGAAAGGAAAGTTCTAAACAAATGGCTCTGTTTAGCCTGGCTGCAGTAATCAAGCATGTAAAGGGGCCATTATGTGAATGTTGGGAAATAAGACATCTAGTTATAGACAGGCATTATTCTGAAGCGTATGTCTAATCCATCCTCAGTGGATGTGATTACTTACCCAGAAGATCAAAGAAATGGTATGGTTATGTACTTTATTCAGGAAAGCGATTGGTAGAGCACTCCATCTGTGAAGACCATTCCAAACAGCTCGTTCACTTACGTCAGCTTAGAAATTGTTTACAAGTGGATAGGCAAAAAGATAATAATAGAATGCATGGAAAAAAATTTTGAAGGAAACTGGGAATTATCACATATCTTCAAAGCATGGAATTAAGCAAAACCCACCTTTTGAAATGATGTAGGAGGTCTTCTCCATGGTGTCTTTCATAAATACACTAATATATTGCAAATACAGACATACTCAGTCCTTTCTGTCCCTCCTCCCTGGTAGTACAGAGGATGAATGCATGAACTGCCTTGGGAGATTCTGGAAAAAAACTTAAACATCTGCAGGGCTGCAGTTTCTCCAGACAAACCTGTTCCAGGATGGATCCTCCTCCACAGGCTGCAGCTGCTGCCTGAATCCTGCTTCAGAATGGGTTCCTCTCCACGAGGAGAGGTCTTCCATGGGCTGCAGTGTGGCTATCTGGGGGGGAAAAAAATAATGCTGGGGATGGACTTCTTACTAGGGCATGTAGTGATAGGAAAAGGAGTAATGACTTTAAACTAAAAGACAGTAGGTTTAGATTGGGTATTAGGAAGAAGTTCTTTACTGTGAAGGTGGTGAGACACTGGCACAGGTTGCCCAGAGAAGCTGCGGATGCCCCATCCCTGGAAGTGTTCAAGGCCAGGCTGGATGGGGCTTGGAGCAACCTGGTCTAGTGGAAGGTTGCCGTGGCACTAATATAGTTCGGCTAGCTCGAGGACCCCTAGTGCCAGGCACCCACCCACGCGGGAGAGGGTGGCGGAGGCTGCTCGCGGGCGTGCGGGAGGGTTGGCGAGGTTCCAGCCTGGACTCGTCTAACCCACCGGTGGTCAAGGCACGCTGAGGGGGTAAGAACGAGGCAGAGGGAACTTCTGCGTGGGAGAGCAGGAGTGGGTTTAATTCAACTTGGAGGTCACAAGAAGAAGTAGTGGCCAAAAGCCGTTACCAGGGCTTGTTATACCCTTACCAAAGGGCGGGGAAAACATGGAATAACCAATAAGACAGGGACGTGGGTTTGAATCTTGGCGGGCAAAGGGTACAGACCAATGGAGGATAACGTGGGAGGGGAGAAATACCGTGGGCCGACAGGGGATCAGGTAACCCAGAGCCTTCTGTGGGAAGAACCAAACACAGGGAGGGAAAGGGGGGAGATGGCAGTGGCCAATATGATATTGCTGGCCGTGGAACCGGCCATAACGCACCGCAACAAAAGGTGTCCCTGCCCATGGCAAGAGGTGTTGGAAATAGGGGATCTCTGAGGTCACTTCCAACTCAAACCATTTTATGATGATTCTGTTATCAGCTTCCATCATGGTCCACTGCATGGGCAGCAGGGTCACCCCTGCTCCAGTACTGGGAACACCTTCTCCCCCTCCTCGCTCTTTGACCTTGGTATCAGCAGGGCTGTTTCTTACACTTTTTTTCCTTATTCCTCATTGCCTGTGAAGTGTTCCTGCGCTTTCTTAGGAATGTTTCACAGAGGCCCCACCAGTTTGGCTGCAGGGCTCCAAGGCTCCCTGCAGTGGGGACATGGACCTGGCTGTGAGCAGCACAGGGCCACTCCTGCCTCCCCCTTTGGCACCATCCCTGCAGCCTCCCCAGGTCAGAGAAACTGCTAGGAAGAAAGGTGTTGACAGGTACATGAGTTCAGTGATCAATGATTTTACATTTTTTCGGGTTTTTTTGAGAGGGAACTGTTGTGGTGGTTACGGGCAAGCTTAGGCACGTATTACAATTTTATGTGCGACATTCCTGGTCCCTGTTTGTGCCCGACAGGCAGGCTGCTGGATGAGCCAGGAGAGCTGTGCTGTTCAGAGTCAGAGCAGAGCGATTGTTAACAGCCTCCTGCACTTTTTGGCCTAAAAATCTCTAAATTTGTAAGACTAACAGGAGTGGTGTGGTGACTCATCTGTGCGGCAATCAAGGTGTCACGGCAAATCAAAAGTTTCCATCGCTTCTTTGAGACAGGGATTCGGAGAAAATGCTGACGGTAATTAAAAGAGTTGCTCATCCCTGTCTGTGAAACTGCGGTGTGCCTCATAAGATATGCGTCCTATCTTCAAACTATTTATGGCTCTGTCTTGAGTAGTACGTGCTGGCACCCAGAGCTGTGGAGCAGGACGTGGCTTCCCAAAACGGGCTGTGCTGCTGGCACCTCATGCCGCATGGGGCTGGATTTGGCATTTGATGCTTTTCCCTGGTGTTCAGAGCTCTGACTTCGTTCTCTCAAGTGCCATCATCTGTTCGGATTTTTTACTGGGAGCGCAGTACCTGTGCCTGATCTTCCCGTGCCTGCTTCTCTTGATGCCTAAGAATTGCTTAGGTGATAGTAATTCACAGTCTCAGCCTTTGACTGCTGTTTGTGCCCTCACAGAGAGCTTGAATTTTAAGCCAGACTGATTAGTTAAGCTGCAGCTGCATCACTGGATGGATGCTTCTCGTAAAAGCTGTAAGGTTTGCACACGAGGAATAGCTGCTCATAGTGATGTCTCCGTAATATGCTCATTTATGTCTCCTTGTTATGTTTTAGATCTCTGAAAACAAACTCCATAGTAGGTTTTGTAGCAATAGTAAAATAATTTGCTTCAACGCCTCGCTATTAGATGTCACAACATACTTTTGGTTATCCTTCTCATGTTTATGGGGAAATGGCAGTGTGAAGAAAGATTAATCAATCAGGAAAATGATCTGTTATTTCCCTTCTCTTTTCATCTATTCCAAAAACCTGATGGGCTGCGAGGCAAAGTGTCTCTAAGCAATGCATATAATGTATGCGGTTACTGCATGCTCAGCAGCCAAATGCAAACATTGCAGAGTAGAAACACAAGGTTTATCTAAAAATAAACAAAAAGGAAACAGAAATCTGTACTTCAGATTCTACACACAAGCTGTTCAAACAGTCAGATCTTAATAGTAGATTTAAAAGTGTCAACAGCAATGGCCTTGTGTTTTTGCATGGTTAAAACTTGTCAGCAAATGCAGTCTTTTGAGTGATAGCAACACTAAAAGGCTTACAACAGACTGTCCTTGGTGTACTGCAAAACAAGGAAAACACCTCACAGGAACAACAAGTATCTGTTGACCTGGGGTCGGCATGGGAATCACAGGTCACTCTTGTAGGCTGAGGAGCTTCTTGAGGAAGGAGCAAAATCCATGAAATCATTGCATTGCTTAACCACGCAAGTGGAAGGTCAAAAGGGAACAGACCTCTTCAGATTATATTTAGTAACTATTAAGATTTCGCTTCTAGTAGTTGCTTTGCACCACATAGTATTTTTCCCACCCTCCTCCCTTCTCCTCCTCAGAAAAATTTCATCCGATCCAATCCAAAAGTAATCACATACTAATCAGCAGTTTTTCAGCAGACCAGACAAAATGATTCTAAAAGCGAAAAACAAATTATTTTGCTCTACATATGTTTATGGACAGATGAGCCAGGCCAGATCCATTCAGGAGGATGCAGGGATGGGATGGTAGCAAATAAATACGCGATGCTTCCAAATATTAAACTGTCCCCTGATGAGCTACTGTAAATTGAAGTGACTACTGTTGCTGCTAAAGTTGGCTTTACACATATTTTTTGCTGGTGTTGACATCTACTGGATAAATTTGCTACTGGCAGGAGGAATATGCTCAGTTTCAGAGAACAGGAGAGTGCTGTCCCCTCCTCTCAGGAAGCTTGCACTGCACAGCTCTGTCTTGAACAGTCATACACCCTCATCACTGCCTTTTTTGTTGTTTTCTTTTTGTTGTCTTCTGTTCCCAAAATTGTCCTGTGAGCAAAAATTCAATTTAAAGATAGTAAATGGCAAACACATTTGGGCAACAGACTGATGAAACAGCTGCTGTCTTTCTCCCATAGACCTGGATTTTTCTGTTTTGCCCAAGGCAGTAAAGGGAAATTAGTTTATTAGTTTCACTTTGGTCACTGGTGAATATCATCCTCCCTCACAAAAATAACACTTTAATTCTGCTTGATTTGAAATAATTGACCGATCAGGAATGAGGCATGTGAAGGGAGCTACCAAGACGGAATTACACCGTTGGGCTGGAAGATCAATTGTTGGGGAGGAGAGCTGAGACACTGCAGCCTTATATTACACCTGCCTGTTTATTACACTTGGCCTGAGGGGAAGGCAATGCACCATTCTGATCTGTTGCCTCGGAGAAGTACGGATGTAAAATGAATGCAAAATAAGAGAACAGCAAGTTGGGTTTTTATGTTAATACATTTTATATTGATATTGAGGACATTTCAGTAAACGGAGCTTCTAGTTTATAGAACAGCATATGTGTTTTTCCTTTTTTCTATGCCAATATTCTTTCCTAGATGTGGTTTAATTTTTATTTTTTTTGCTTCTCAATAATACTTGCAGTGATTGACTGGTAGCACTAGCACAAATACTTAGTAAAATTAGTCCCACTGGAAGATTACTCAGATGCTACAGCTCTTCTTACTCCTCCTTCCTCCGCTCTTTCTGTCTGTTTTAATGATTTCATTTTAAGAAAAACGACCTGAGGCACAACAGAGAGAGAAAAAAAATAAAAGTCACAAGAAAAAAACAATAGTTAGACTTATGCTTTGGCAAATACCGGAACAGAAGCAAGTCCAGATGTTTGCTATACAGGCATTTGGCATGTATATAACAGCCTCACTACAAGACTGCATATAGAGTTTTTGACAGCTTTGGTGGAATGAAAATGAATGATTGCTATTCAGAATAAAATGCAAACATTTTGGCCAGTGCTTGCAAATCTAGTAGTTTTCAAGTTATTTCTTAACTAGGTTCTTGATATTCTTAAATGTATATTTTTAAAAGTGCTTGCCAAACGTGATTTGATTTCTTGGTAGTATTTAAAGGTTCTACATCACCTAACATATCTTGAGAGGGATATGGTGAGTGCTTCATGATCTGTTCCTTATTTGATCCTGTTATTTCTAAAGCAGCTAATTAAAAGCTGCAGACCTCTGGCCTAGAAAAGGTGGGCCACTGATTTCCTGCATTCAGCACACAGCCTTCATCCAACAGCTGCGAAGATAAAACATGAGTCACTTGGGGCAGTTTTAAGTAAGAAGCAAGAAAGGGTGGTGGAAGAAGTGGTAACAGGAATAGCTTTAAGAGGCAGAGGAGCAAGCAGAGATGCAGTTAACTTTGATACTAGCTGTGGTATTAATTCATTAGGATGGTGGCACTGTCCCTCTGGTTCTTGACGCATCGCCTTTCAAAACAAAACAAAAATAGCAAGTGGATGTAAGTGATACTTATTCTATTGAACCAGCTGAAAAAAAAGTCAATCCATTTTATGAAACGTGGTTAGGCCACAGGAGGTGATGAGCTGTGACTGCAGATGGACAGATAACGTGGGCTCTGGCCAACTATAGTGACATGCACTGAGAAGGGAACGTTTCAATCCGAAAGCCCCAGGTTTCTGCGGGTGAGCAGCCCAGTATTTCCAGCCAGGAAAGGGGTGCCTGGTGCTGATGGACCGGTACTAATGGTACCAGTGCCATGAAGCAAAAAGATGGAAATACGGAAATGTGCAAGGAAACTCTCCTCTCCAGACTCTCCATGATCTCTAAAAGTATGGCAAGAATACAGGTGTCTTCTTAAGTGAAGAGCGATCTCATGAGGCTTTGTGAGTGGAGGCTAGTGACAGTCACACATTTAGGGCACCAGAAACTGGAAAAACTGTAGTTATTCCCCGTGGGTCAGGGATCTTGTGTAGTCTCTGGGAATTCACTTTCTTACTGGAGGATTGAGATAACTGCCCCTTCGTACCTCAGTGTGCCTTGAATCATGTTAAAGCCTTGAAGGTCTTTGGATGCCACTTGCTATGGACTGTGCTAGTCTCATGTTCAGTAATTTAAAAGACATGTAGATGTGGCACTTAGGGTTTAGTGGTGGACTTGGCAGTGGTTAATGGTTGGACTCGGTGATCTTAAAGGTCTTTTGCAACCTAAATGACTCTGATGCTATGATTTAATGTTTCTTTTTTTTTTTTCCTTTTCCTGAGGCATTTTGCATGGAATAAACTCTTTTTATAAACCCAGATGGTTAGGGACTGTTTCGTGCTGTAAATGTACATGTGCTTTTGATTTGGGGGAGTGATACATGTCTCCTTTTAACAAAATGTGTGTCAGAAAACTCTGTGTGGTCAGAGAACATCAGTCCTGGAAGAGAAAATCTATTACTTCACCTGGTGCTGGCTGAAGATTTTTAAAAGTGACGGGGTGGGATGACCCAAAAATAGCCTCTAAGAGGGAAATTCGAAGTACGTTTTCTTTATTACAGCATTTTGCAGCACTACAGGTGATCCAGAGATCTTATGCTGTAAAATACGCTGCATTTAACCCTTACCTTGGCAGAGAGCTTTCTCCTGTTACAGTTTTGACTGATTGATCAGTCTTTCTCAGGGCCTGAAAACGGAGAATAGCAGTAAATAAAAGGAAATTTCTCCTGCCTTGTCTATAATGTAATTAGAAGACCTAGTCCCCTTCTCCTCCCACCCCCCACCCCCAAGAAACCGTCCCCAAAAGAGCCAAAATCCTGCTAATTAAATTTTGTGAGATTTATTTTGTGACATTTGGCAACACTGACAGTAGCTTATTCTACATTTCTGCTTTATTAACTATGAAGTCTTGGGCAAGATTAGGTATGTCAGGTCCTGGCAGCCACTTAATGCATTTTGAGAAGATGGCCCAGTTCCCCAGAAGAAATCCAGTCGTGTCCCTGTCTCCCATCCCCACCTGTCCCCGGCAGGCACCCCTGGACCCTGGCCACCAGCTGTCATCCTGCCAGCCCCTGTGCTGAGGTGTTGGCCACGAGCTCTGCCATGCAAGTCTTCCTGCACAAACCCTCCACGAACTGGCCTTTAACACGGCAGCTCTTGGCATTTGGTTTTCTTTCGTTTGCTTTTCATGCTAATGAGATAATTTAATTAGGGAAGTCAATGTTTTGGGCAGTGTTTTGCAAGCAGGAGTGTTACAGAGGGACGTTATGTTTTTCTCTCTCTCTGTTTTTAACGAGGCTGGGTTCCAGACACTGCCAGCTACCCTGGACCCTGCGGAGACATCTGAGGAAGTTATTATGCCTTTGTGTAAAGTTCTGGTGGATTTTCATTTACAAAACTGCTGCGTAAAATTCCAGTCTTGTTCCTGTAGAAGGACCTTGGAAAAACCAAGAATCTGCAGCAAATGGCATCTAGAATTGATTTTGGGGACTGGAGGGTGGTGAGGGTTGAAATTTGTGCTGAGTTTTTTTTGTAAGGGTGTAGGAATGGTTTGCAACAAAGCTGTGGGGGAGAACCAGATCAACTGGGAGATCTTTCCAATAAAAGCCTGAAGAGAAAGAAATAGATTTAGTAGTTTTCTCGTGGAGTTAGGAATTTTATCCAGATACATATCCCAAACTAGTCCATTTTGACATATTTTCTATCAATTTTTAATTGACAATAAGTACAAGGATGTGGATGGTGGTCTTTTAGAATAGTCCAAGAAACTTCCATGGTCAGGAGCATCCCCAGAAGGAAACCCCTGCATTTTTTGTACACTTTATGAGTTTGTGTGTGTCCAGGTTTGGCAAGCAACAGGATTCAAGACAGGATTCGTCTTCATCTTCTGTTCCAGCAGTTTGAGCACTGGGACCACTCTGAATCTTTGGGAACTTTTCTCACCCTGCCAGTGCTCATGTTCCATGAATTGAAGGATGTGTTACCCACTCCGCTCAGATTGTAAAAAAAATTATTATCTGCAAAGCAAATGACTATATAGGAAATTATCATATTGAAGATAAATTTCCTAGAAGCTTAGTAATAAAACATACACTTAGAGATTTAGAGATTTTTTTAGGAATTCCTTATTTAGGAAGGTCATATTCTGTCAACTGTGAAGGAAAGAAACTGTAAGGTGGTTTCACTTGCATCGCGGCTGGGTTTTTCATTTGTAGTTGGTTAGTCTAGTTTGTCTTTTTACTTACCTAAAGGGAGATTTCCATGTGCATCTGAAGTACTCAGAAATAAAAGTGCACAAACTTTTCTACAATATTTTGAGATAGCAAAGCAAAAGTCTCATTTTTGCTTCTTGCATAGTGAACTGTCTGCTGAGAAGACACTGTTGGGTTGATGCTCAGATTTTTTTTAATATGTCTCAAAGCATCACCTCCTCCAGCATATATTTGGAAAATTAAATCCTATATAATCTCTTAAATCTACTCCTCCTTTATCACTTACAGGGTTAGGATTTGGGTGCTTTTTTTCTTCCTTTTTCTTTTTTTCTGTAAGATCTGATTGTAGCAAAGTAGCTCAAGTCTCTCTGCCTTGTCTTGGATTTTACAAGAGCTTTACAACTGTTTACAAGACTAAATCAGGGGTTTACAAAAGTAGACCTTGCTTGATAATAAAGTTGTTTCCTTGCCTCTCAAGTATTTCTGGATCTTATCTTTCTACACAGCTGCTTGTAGTTCAGCTTTACAGAATTTCTTGATTGCATTCCTTCTGCCTTTGTCTAACAGAGAGTTCTTTCACTGAAGACACTTAAACAGAAAAAAAATGAAGTAAAAATTGTGAAAATAGATTAGTCAGATCCATGTAGGCTTGTAACAGTGATTCCATATGCGTCTAAGAAAGTCTTTGTAGGTTATAAAAAATGTTGAGCTCAAGTAAAACATTTTGCTTGGCACATTGCTGAAGAGTTGCTCCTGAAGCTGCCAGGACTGCTGGTACCTTGTTTTATTTTGATTTTCTGAAAGACGTGTACATGTATGACCTGACGATTGAGTTACATCCAGAATTTATGGTAATACTGATGTATTTCAACGTGATTTTGGTGCCATATGCATAAATTATGTCTTCAGACCTGTGCCTGGGGAGAGGTTGTTGTGGCAGTAGGCTCTGATAAAACTGTGTGCCGTAACATTTCCCCTGCAGCGTATATGTGAAATCATTCAAGCTTAGGTACTTAGACATCTTCCTTTTTATCAGTTACAGTTCTTCATGCTAGATCTGATTCCAGCAAATCTCTCTTCTTCCTCTTCTTTTTTTTTTTGTGTGGATCTCATAAAATACTTAGGCGTTACATGCACTTAACTGCTTTTGAAGCTCTCTAATGGGCTATTTTACCTGTACTTCCATTTATGCTGTCTGAAAACACGTAAGATTATTTAGCTGCTTATTTTAAAGTTTCAGGCTCTTTCTTTTTCCTTTTCTGCCATTTCCCTAATGACTGTGTATCTACTTCCTTCGCTGTCTCCCAACCTCTCTTGCCTATCATGTTTCTGTAATGTTATTATTTAAAAGGTAAATTTAGAAACAAATGCTTACCCAGGAAAAATTTAAATTAAAAGCTTGACCTTTATTTTTGAAGTCACTTAATGAAGTTGACTAATAGTTTAAGAAATCTGATTCTCTTAGCTTCAGACTGGCTGAAAGCCTGTTTTTCCTTATATTTATATCTGTGGGGACAGGCGCTTTAAGGAGACCTTGACTAGATAAGTGTGGAAAGCAAGGAAAAAGCTGCTCCAAGGCTCGAGCCGGACTGTCATTTAGAGGAACATGAATAGGAAGCATTTTTTCTGCAGAACAGTGAGTGTTTTGGGCTTGGGGGAAGAAGGCTGTGTTTAAATGTATCGAGCATAAAATGAAATGTTAACCACTTGAGTTTAATGAATCTGCAGCAATGATCTGTTTGAACCTGGTAAGAAGCCTGAGGACAGCACGCTGCTATCTCACACGCTGCTGGCCTTTTCCTTTCCTCTGTGTGTGTGTGTGGAAGCCGTGGATACAAGGAACAAATGAGCTTGCATAAGAGATGTGGTGAAAGATAAGTACCAGGAGGAAGGTGTTTTTGTGCTAAGAAGGTAGGAGGATTTCCAAATGGACAAAGTGTTCAGGGTAAATTTGGAGGCTGGATGTTGCCATCTGTGGAAGAGCCCTATATATGAGTCCCAAAGACACTTATTTTTGCAGAAAAACTTTCTCAAATATTATTGTTGAGCAAACTGTTGGTATGAGATATTTCTAAAATCCCTGTTTGTAGAAAAAATTATGTTCTCTAGCAGGGGTACACTCACATTTTACTTCCCCTTGAGAGGGATAGATTTAAAGTAACTTCTTTTTATGGTCTCTCTCACCTGCTGCATTGCACGTTTTGGCCTTGTAGGGTTGGGAGAGATCCTGTCCTGTTCCTGAGAAGGTGTTTGGTATTGTTTGATCAGTCTGTTACCCTCCCCTGATCTACCCTCCCAAACCCATCTTTCTCTGAAAGTTAATGATGGGGGAAAGGGTCAGGTGTGTGTGTAATCCTCATGCCTGGCTCCTGCATAACCCTTGTCTGAAACAAAGCGGACTGTGTTCTGGCATTCTTTTTGCAGCACATGCACAGTGATGCAGTCTTGGGGACTTTTTGCCTTGCCGTATCACTGAATCTCATTTCAGATTTGTCATGGGATTCGTATTTACCTCTGATTGCTCGATCTCTCTTCTTTAGCTTATAGACTTTTCTGCAGCCCTCCCTTAATACCAATTTGATCTCCTTTTTTGCTTTGAATTTATCAGTTCGTCCAGTAACTGCTATGGGCTTTTCTCTCTTCTTTTCTCTCTCTTTAGTAGGGTGGGGGATTTTTTCCTCTTCAAGAGAGTTTTTGTTCCTTTTGGCTGCACAATAAAATCCTTTGATTCTATGTGACAAACGGGAACATGTTTCCTTTCTAGTTGAGATTAAAGACACCTGGCTACTCCAGTGATTACGTCTTGAGTAGAGGGTGAGGGAAGGCCTGTCTCACTGACTTTACCACCTCCACAAGATAGTATGTCAGCTGAATTGGGTGTACAGAGGGATTTTCAGCAGTAGCAGCATTCAGTATGCCTCCTCGTGGACTACTAGTCTGAGTTGCACAAATCATACGTTCTTTCTCTTTCTGGCTGTGTTTACATCGTGGTTTTATGGCTCTGATGTAGGGTAGACATATCTGAGATAGCTCGAAGCTTATCTGCTCTAGTACTGGCTCCTGCATGTGGCAGTGTGGAGCATCATGCTAGCTGAAAAATCAACCCCACAACTGAGGCTGATAGATCTGTAATTAGCTAAGACTTAGCTGGGGCAGTGTCTGAAAAAACAGGGAAAAGATCTTCTTTCTCTTCCCCAGTGCTGTTTAGAGGGATCTAAAACTAGATAAGAGAAAATGCCTGCACATGAATGTTGAGGAAAACTTCCCTTAAAAAGGTAAAAACACATGAATTGATTCTAGCTATTGATGTTGCTATTTGTAGGTATTAGGTATTGATGTTTCTCCTTCTCTGTCTCCCCAACAGAAAGGTCTTTTTTGTTTTATTTTGTTTTGCTTATTCTTAGGAAAAAAAAAATCTCAAAGAACATGTCTGGAAGAACATGTAGCCTAAAACCAGATACTGTGGAACTGGTAGTGACAGGGTTAGGGTGATGGCTGGACTTGATGCTCTTAGAGATCTTTTTCAACTTTAGGGATTCTGTGATCTCTTGACTGCAGTGACTGCTGCTCTCCCTGCTGTTCTTGTGAGGTTTCCACTGGCCTCCGTCTCTGCTGTTTCTCAAGATGGTTTATGCTGCCCTGTGCCAAGTTCTGTGCAGAGGAATGTGAAGATTACACTTGACTCGGGACACATTGTTGGAGAAGTTTTTCTTATGAGTACAGAGTATGTTTAAAGCATTATTATTTTGATTATGAGCCTCAACAACAATAGTCTAGACAAAGCATAAACTCAGGATCTAAAAATATATTTAAAAATTAGCTAGTCTGTTCACAACTCATTTCTTACCTCACCCAGCAGCTATTTATGAAAACATCTTCTATTGTTTCTAATTTTAAATAGCAAGCACTAGCAGTTTGAATACCCATTTATTAGATACTTATCCCCTCCGGTTTTTCTGCACATCTTGTTGCTGTCAAGTATCTTTGTACCCAGCCAAAAATGACGTGTTGAAGCAAGTAGTGTATATTTAATGCAGTGTATTGGAAAAAAAGAAAAAAAGACTGATGTTCAGCCCCAGCTTTCTTTTTTTCATTGGAAATACCATGAAATACAGTAGCTGGACTGAGAAGTGCATGTGCTCATGAGGAGGGCATTGAGTTTTAAGTAAACTTCTTAATGCGGGTCTTAGTCACAGGCTTTTTTCCTGCTTGTTATTGACGTAATTGCCTGTCAGTCTCATCTGATAGTAGAAATGCTGGGGGCAGGGTGCCTTGGATTGTGTGGCAAAAACTGCTTGCTATTGACTTGTGTGCATGTGTGCTCCTGCTCTCCGCTGAATTAAATGTCAGATGTGCTCAGGAGTGTGAGTGGGTGGGGGAGATGTGATTTGGTTCTCCCTGGTTGCCTTGTCAAGGAGTACACTAATACAGCTAATGGAGATCCTCGAGCTGAGAAGAAGAAGGGCATTCAGTTGACAGCCACCATCCAAACAGTCACAAAAGATAGCTTCATACGGCAGCGGAGGCTGTTGGGATTAAAAAGAAACTCTTTCCAAGGCAAGGAATAATAAAGGATATTTTGAAATTGCAGCTTGCAGTTTGCAGGCTCCGTTTTTGCCTGACTTAGCAAAATGGTTATAAAACAAATGAAAGTGGGGTTATACCTGTGGAATTTCTAACCTTTAAAGACGCTGTGTTTAGGTACTGAATTTATTCTGAGGTAGTTTTCACTAGAGAACAAGTTTGCTTTCTTCACCTCTACTGAAAGAAAAGTTTCTGTTTTCACTGGAGCACCTTTCACAGCACTGGTGTCTCTGAGTTTTGTTGTGGTCATTGTACAACTGAACTCACATGGTGCTCTGGAAAATACAGAATTAGCTTTCTGAATGAAAAGTATCAGATGGCCACAAAAATACAATACAGAGGAATCTAAGTAAATCCCAGAACCATCAGCCCTCAAATAATCAAGTCAAACGTTGTATCACATTCTACGAGAGGAAAAAATAGTTGGGTTAAGAGGAATGTTAATTTTGTGGTCAATACCAACACTATGGTGTGGCCCCCAGTCAACACTATGGTGTGGCCCCCAGTATAGGCTCTTGCTAGAGGTGCTCATTCCTGCAGAGGGACAATGTAACCAGCAAAAATGTAGCTTCTTGGGAGACTTGGTTTGGTCTTTTGTTGAACATAATGATTGTGGGAGGGAATTTGGCGGGGTTTTGTAATATGGATTTATATTATTGAATTTTTAACTGAGAAAGTGATTGGTTTTGTTTGCCTTTTTAATTTCTACCAGGTGAATAAATAACATTGTTGATAGACACACTGTTTTATAACACTTCTAAGTTTTATCTCTCTTAAGAAGTTTCTTACCTTTAAGTTTCTTGGTGAGTTTAGTTCTGGCTCCCTTCACAATCCTGATAAACAGATATTCTTACCATTCATTTTTGTACCTAAGAATTTGTGAAACAACATTGCTTCTACTGACCTGATGTCATTATTACAAAGAACTTAGTGGATCATGTAATGCAAATAAAATAAATCAGGTGCTGCAGTGACCTAGATACTCATTATTTATTTATGGAAATAAATACATTTAACATTTATTCATACTGTTTCTTCTGTTGCAAATGCTGTAAACTTTCACTTACTCAGAACTCTGCTGGGAAAATAGCACTGCTGCTGCCATTCTGCACATTAGGAGACCTTGCCAGGAAGACTTCAGTAACTGCTCTGGGCTATGTAACATATAATTATCAGAACTAAGATTAGATGTTGGGAGTCTTGACTCCCAGCATTGTGTTCAGACATCCCTCAGCTGGCAGATACAAGATAACGAAGACTGAGGGATGATAAGGACAGGGTGATCACACAGAACAACTGCGTCATTTGATCACCTATATGTATTAAGTGTTTTAAGTCTAGCCAGAAGCACGGGAGGAGACAGAACATGTTGGCCTGCCCTGGAGAGCATTGTCATTGTGGTGAGGTGTCACAGAGTGAAATATTCCTGTAGGCGCTTCCAGTGAGGAGGTCCAGCAAAAAGGAGGAAAGGGGGCTGTGTAAAGCAGTATTTGGCTTTGAAAAGAGAGACGTAATGGATAGATTTAGCAGGTAGATTTTTTTCACTTTGATCATTAGGATCAATATTTGGTCACGTGTCATGTGCAGCAAAGAGGCTACAGAAGGGATCTGAAGGCTACTGAGGAAACTGCAAGATGGAGCTGTTGGGAATGTTTCCTGTTGTCGGAATATTTAATTATGACTTTCCTCTAACTTGGCTTTTCACAATTTGTGTGCTTTTGCTTGTTATTTTGCTAAAGAGTTTGGGCAGGTGATGTTTCTTCAGATCTGTGGGACTGGGCTCTCCACTGTCTCCTCGTACTTGTCTAAACTCTCTCATTTGTGTTCTAGATTGATATTCACTATGACACTGCTCTCTTCCTCTTGACGTTTAGCTGGGAAAAGGGGAGAAACTCTGCTCTCCTAAAGCAGAGGAGGCATGACAAGGTCTTGCCCTAGTGGTTACAGAGTACAGTCACTGTGCTGGGACCTCACCCCTAACTCCTCTTTGTCTTTAATCTTCCAGGCAGGCTCTCGAGTTCCCTCTGAGACACAGCTGCCCTCCACCGAGATGTCACGGCACCACAGCCGGTTTGAAAGAGATTACCGTGCCGGGTGGGATCGCCGGGACTGGAGCTCCAACGGGAACCACGTCGGCAGCACCAACTGCAGCAGCGCCGCCAGCACCAACAGCAGCTCCCGCCCCGGGCTGCTGCCCCTGCCCATCGTCCCCTCGCGCCTCCCCACCCCGGCCACCGCCGCCTGCACCACTGGCAACAGCGATGTCATCACCAGCCTGGTAGCCAACTCCTCCCCAGCTTCCAGTACCAAAGTAAGAATTGAGCTTGGGTTTTTTTTTGTTTTTTTGTTTGTTTGTTTGTTTGTTTTAATGGGGTTGATATGTTGAAGGGATGTTAGAGATGGAGCGTCATCTGTCCCTTTGTAAAGCTTGTGTTCGTGGGATAGCCAAGAGTAGGAAAATGAATTTATATGGGCAGTCTGTGTCTTTTTAATTCGTTTCTGTGTTGTGCTTACACTAGGGTAGGTCTTTCTTGCTCTGAGTGTCCCCATGCTTCTGAGAAGCCCAGGCAGAGCAAATATTTCCTTCCTTTCAGCCCTGCCTCCGTTTGGGCTTTCTGTGACTTTCCCTGGAACGTATTGTTCCCACTTTTCTTTTGGGAATGCTCTTCTTGTCTGTTGACCAAGGCAGAGCTGTGGTTGACAGCAAGTGGATATGGTTCTCATCCAGAGGGAGTGGAAAGTGACTAAAGGTCATAATTTTGGCCGAATAGTGTTTTTTCTTCTCTTTAGTTGATAGTTTCCTATAAGGTTCTCAAAGGATCCTTTTTAGTGCAGGTTGGAGTGAAACTGTGGAACTGCTATAACCAGACTTGCCCATTTGTGCAAAAATTCATTCTAAGGAGTGAGAAAATGCTGAACACTAAAGAAAGGAAGTCACTAGTAAACCATTGGGCTTTTTTGTTCCAATATATTATTGAGGGAAGATGGTGAGTTTTCCTTTAAAAAAAAAATAGATTTTTTTTAGATCTGTAAAGTACAAGTTGATATTCTTGGAGAAAGTCGGGGTTTCTTTTTGCATGCAGATTCAGGTAGAACAGCTGGGAAAAGGAAAACCTGGCAAATGGTAAAGGTGACCACAGCACTGGCAAAGTGAGACAGAAGCGCTGCTGGGTTTCTTTTCTTGATATTTAACATTTTCTTTCAACTTGGTTTCATTTTAATAACTGGAAGTGCCAAATACAGCAGATGTAGACAGAGGGAAAGGAGACAATGAAGTTATTTAAAGTAAGCCAAGAGCAAGCTGAAATTTTGCTGCAGTACCATTATTATATTGATTTTTCTCACACTGTAGAAAAACAAGGTCAATGCTGCAGAAGGAAACATTAGCCCAAAGTGTGATTGGTTGTAAAAATTTGCCATGGCATCCTAAAATTATTTTCATTTTGAAAGAAGCCACTCAGATTCTGATCAAAACATTTTTAGAGTTCTCCAGATGCTATGCACTGATAGATGCATTTCAATCATGCTTTGTCTGGAGATGATTGAGGCAATTTTGGACCCAAACCAGTGGTTTCATTTATCATGACCTTTGTTCCTGGGTCTACTTAGAGTCCAACAATTGTCTGGAGCTGATCAGCCCTTTTGCCAGATGTTCAAAACCATTTTAAAGCTTATCAGTGCTAGTAAACCATGTGTTTATTGGGGGAGAGGAGGCAGGAACAGCAAGTTAAGTGCCTTTTGATCATATGCTAGATGTGAACTGTCTTTTAAATTACCTTATTAGACAATTTTCTGATGACTTTCATTAGTAAGAATGTTTTGGCATGAATAGATCAAAAGCAATAGACAAGAATGGAGGTAACAGGAGACACTTTTTATTCTGAGAACTGTTAATCAGCTGTATAATCTCCCATAAAATAAATATGTAAAAATGGATCGAGTTTTTGCCCCAGCTTCTTCTGCTGTGAATCAACTAAGCAGGTCTAACTAAAAATTCAAACTTGCATGTATTAAAGAGGAAAAACTGTGAAGAAGTGAGGTAGGTAGGTAGGTAGGTAGGTGGCGTGAACAGAGACATAAGGGTATGGTGCCTAGCAAGCTTCCAACTAATAATGTGAAATAATGTCACAAAAAACATCAGGTGCTCGTACACACTCCTGTTCACCCTGCCTGACTGTGTCTCTCTCCTTCACACACAGCAGATGACTTGTGGTCAGCAGTGTAACCAGCCAAGGCTTTTCCCTGGTAGAATGCAGCTAATGGCTTGGCTTAAAGAATTACGTCCATATAATGAAGAGATCACAAGTTAGAAAAACAACGTGGTCACTTGGTTTCTTTTAAAAATAAAAACATAAAAATTAAAAGCATAAAAATATAACAATACTTTAAAAATAAACCAAGCATGTGTTAAGTTGCCTTGAGCTGTGGAGAGATCACATGCTACCTACCCTTGGCAACCATTTTTGTCAGCATGTTTATGGGGTACCAGCTTGTGGGGGACAGGTGACATCTAACACCTGGATTTGTTAGTTCTGTTTTGGGAGTGGGATATTTGATTGCTTAGCTGCCCTTCTGCAGGCTGAACCTTCCCCAACATGACGGGAGGTATCGTTGAACTCGGTGGCAAGGGTGTGTGCCCCACACAAGAGGTGACATAGTGGATAAGGTGTCATGAAGCAAGAAGATTGATAACCTGGTTCTCCTTATCTCATTGTCCAAGGAGATGGGTACAGCCAGCAGTGTTGCCTCGGGCTGAGGACAGAAGGGACTCTCTCTCGTGTCCAGTTACCAGTTTTGACTTTAGCATATCTTCCAGAGCTGGTTTGGAGATCTCGAACCATACACAGCTACCATCTGTAGCCCTTCAGTTTGGGTTCCTACTTATTAGTTATCCTCCCAGTTAAAAGTTTGCTTTGTTTTTTTTGTAAATCATCTAGTCTGTCTTCAGTCCTTTGGTCCTTGGTTCCTCTAGCTTCCTGCTGTTGACCAGTTTCAGTAGCCTCCAAATAATTCTGTATCTTTTGCATCCTCTCCGTTCTTCATTTGCCTTTGAAAATATGGGTGCTAAAACTTAGATACCCAAACCATAGGCATCCTTTCAGCATCAGACTCATCATCCCCTTTCATGAGGATAAAACTGCTCCCTCCCTCTGTTTCCATGTCTGTACAGCTAATAATTGCTGCAGACTTTTTTGCCAAAGTGCTAAGTCAGTACTTATTAAAAATACATTAACATGGCATCGTCCTCAATTACAAGTTATCAAACAGTCATAGACTTGTCAAAGACTGAATTGAAGTCTGTTTGACAAGATCTGTCTTCTGGGTACCTGTATTGGCAGATATTGGTCATATTTCCATCCTTCAGCTCAAGGTTAACTGAATCTTAAAGTAACAAATTCAAAATGGAGGAAAAAACTTCTTTCCTGTCTGACATATAACTGGACTGTAAGACTTGCTGCATGACGGAATTGTTCAGGGAATTCATAGATAAATTGTTTTAAGGACCACTAGTCTACCTAATCTGGCTGAACCATGGTCTTTAAAATTATGTAAATATATGTAAGATTAAAGACTTTGCCATGACTTACATGGTATGAATAGAAAAAATGTTGGAAAGGAGAGAAAAAAATGAAACCATCTTCAGGGGGAAGCTTAGGATATGTAAGACTAGCTGTGAGGGAGTTGGGTTAGGTCTGTGTTTTCATGATTCTGGAAGAGCTTTTTACTACTTTCCTAAGAGGACTTTAGAAGGTTTTTATTACAAATTATTAATGTTTAGGAGAACTTTAGAACTGATTATACTTTGCAGACCTTTGAAATTTATTCTCAAAGTGTAACCTTTTTACCACAGATGCTTTCGTACAAATCACACTTGGTGGATCTGCCACCTCTAAGTGGTTACGGATGTTTGGTCTGAGTTATTTAAACAGAAAAGCTGTCTTTTCCCGAGCTTTAATTTTTGTTGAACAAAATGACAATGAGACTTTGCACTGCTATAACCCATTTCATTGGAGGCTGCCAGAAAATATCAGAAAAACTACTTAAGCCTCATCAACCTCTAAGAAATAGTTTGATGCTGCACACCCAGTATATTGACAGGGAAAGTGAAGCACTTGGAGGTAGTGATTTTTGGGTTTTCTGCTCATTCTGTGCCAGTATGAGCAAAGTTTCAGCTCTTTTACTCAATTTGATTTTTCTACCCTGATTCTGTAACCAAAGAGCTGGGCCACAGACTGGCACCCAGAGGCAGCACAGTTTGGAGGGATGAGTCCTTCACTGGAGGTGCTTCCTCAAACCCCTCTACCAGTAGTCGATAGGAAAGTGCAAATCTTGCCAGTAAACTCTGTGTTTGGATCAATTTGTCAGACTCTGAGCTCAGCCATGTATGATGATTGAGCTCAGGGTTGGTTCTGTATGTGGTGGGGTTTGGGTTTTTTTCCTGCAGTGAGGTTATTTATTGGTCGAAGGAAGCTATCCAAGAAATCCCTATAAGACTACAGCACTGCTTAAGATACTGGCAACAAAACAGTCTGAAATAAATTTAAGGATGCTGCACACCATTCCAGCTATGTTTTCTGTTCATCTCAGCAGCACCTTCATTCTTTGTTGCTTTTCCGAATTACTTTGTGAGTTACTTGTACAATTTTCTCCATCAAAGCTCCTGTATCACAGCTTCAATTTAGAAGTCTTGTCATGGGCGGTTATTTGAAATTTTATTACCAAGAGATTTTTTGGTTATAGAACATTTACTTTTATCATCTCTATATTATTTTTAAATGCCTGAAAAGATTGATACATCAACAGAATCTGTGCACCACCAGGCGAGATCTAATTTTTTTTTTCAACCTTAATTTAAAAAACCCTTTGCTTGGAACATAAATTGATTCTTCAGCCCCCCAACACTTAATGATTTGTTATTCTCAAGGTTAAACCTATGACAAATTTTACAAAAACACCAGTCTTCAGTTTTGATAAGATTTTCTCTAGTTGAGCTCAGGGATAGCTGTGCAGTTTTAAGTCTTTAAAGAGCGTAACTGAGGCGTGATCGTGGCCTCCTGTTCTCACAGTACTCCTGTAGCATTTAAGACTTGTGTGTTTTTGCTACCAGAGTTTATCCCACTGTGGTTAGCCACAGTTATGATGTGGGAGAGAAGACAGTGATGATAAAACATTTGTTAACCTCTCTGGAAAGTCAGGCAAAGATTGCAGGCAAAGAAGTAGCCACCACTGACTTTGTGCATCAGTGCAACTAAATAGCATTAAAAAACAAGTGGGGAGGAAAGAAAATTCTTAGGGTAAAGGCAAAACAAGTCAGTGTGGCTGAGGAATGCACCGTAAAAAGGAATAAAGGGAAACAGCGCAGAAGTAAAATGTTATATTCTTCTTTCCTTCACAGGCTAAAAAAATGTAGCTCTCTTAACAGCAGCCTGTCAAATGCAGATGATTTGCTGTAGGTTGCAGGATTTGTGTTGTCTGTTCTCTTTCTCTCGCTTAGGAGGTGGTGATTTGCTAAGTTGGTGTACGGCTTCCACAAATATTTAAAATATTGATTAAGCAGAGGAAGAATAAACACGAATTGTTTTTCAAGTTACGCCTTATGTTGTACATGACTAATTACATACAACAATTTGCTCTGCTACGGTAACTGAAATTTATGTACTCTTTTTATTATAAAACATAAGATGCTTGCATAAAGAGAGAGATTATAAATATTGGAATACAACAGTTGCTAGAAAACAGTCAAAACATGCGGTGATGAAATATATGGGATTTGCTCTTCCAGCTTCTCTGTGAAAGCTGTTCTTCTACTCCCCTAGGGTTTGTACTGAGAGTTGGAATATTTTTGTCACCATTTCAGATAGTAGCCTGGTGATTCTTCAATCTGGACATGACATAGTAATCAGGCCTGAGTGCAGTCGTGGCAAAAGCTGTGTTAAAGATCCTCAGATTCTTTTGGCAAATTACTGTGATGGTACACAAGGCTTCAGTCACTGGATGTTAAATTGTAACAGTGATTTCTTTCCAGCAGCACATTTTTACCTATAGATACATTTTTAAAATAGAGTAATGTCTAGTTTCATTGGTAAATGAGATGCAAGCCTGTTCCCACCTAAGCAGAGACATCTGATGCACATGAAGCTCTGATTATGGCAGACTATTACATGAATGTTTAGAAAATCAGAGCAATGCCCGGCGTATATAACGTCGATGGTTAGTAGCAGAACAAAAGGACAGGTTTCCCTGGCACCCAAATCACATTCTCCTCGTTCTTTAGGCTTGAAAATTCACTAAGCTTTGCACAATTTACCTTTTGGGCTGACACACCGTTTAACTGGATTGCAGCTTCCAGACTGAGCCTTTTGTGAGTAGTCTGCAAGCAAGGAGAGAGAGGCAGAGTGAATGATGTTGGCCATGATGTGCCATTACACCAGCCCAGCTAGACTGAAACCAGCAAGGTGCACCACAAAAAAATACCATTATAGTATCGTATTTATATCCTCAAATCAGAGAGTTCCTTTAAGAGTTGCATTTGACGAACCAACAGCTTGTACCAGGAATGAGAGCAGGAAACAGATGGATTTGGTCATTGACTCTCAGGACGTATTTTTATTTCTTCTAAATACAAATTGACCAAAAATGTCTATGAATTGAACTGAGCAATGATTTCTGCTGAAGTAATCGCATTACGCTACTACAAAAAAGTTACAACTCCTGGGAAGTATTTGTATCACCAGGGCAAAAGAGAGCAAAGGGAGATCAGTGGTGGGTTCCAAAACTGACGTGATGAAGGCATTGAAGTAGAGGAACCAGTTCTTCTCTTTGAAGGAAGTGGAGATGTCTCAGATGTTTTTCAGACTCCTCTCTAAAAGGCTATTCCTAATGATCTGCAGCCCTAGGGAAGGCTTAAACTGTGCTAATGATCTGCCACTTCCTCTTACCATCTCATTTCAGTATTTTTTCTCAGACGTATCTGTACATATTTTTAATAGTGTAGAAATTGGAACATATAAAATGTGGGTTTAATTTGTCAACTTTTGCAGATACTTTATTGGACCAAAATTTGTTGGAAAGTGTTGGCATGCTCATTAATCTGTAAAGTCATAAAAAGCTGCTTGGATATTTTTTACTTGCAGTGTGTTTATCATCTGTTGAAAGAGCTAAGAGGTCTGGCCAGTTTCTAGGCCCAGTTCCATTTGAAGATGAAAGGCAGCATTTTTGAAGCACTAATTGACATCGCCAAATACTTACAAGGTCACAAACATGACAGCTTTGGATAAAGAAAAAGAAGTATTTCTGGGCTTTGGCACTTTGATGAAAAAGTCTCTTGACTTCCAAAAGGGATAAATATCAGTCATAGAACCTAAATAAAATTTGTGTTGGCCGGGATTTAAGTGCTTGATTCTTTGAAATTAATTAGAGTTCTTTTTATTTTCTTATTTCTTTCTCAGGATTACTTCGTTTTCATATGTATTAGTTGCAGATTATCCATTCAAAATAAAGCAAAATATATACTTCTGTCATTCAGGAGTCATGGGTGTTTCATTATAAAATTTGTCCCAGCCTCCTATCAGGCTAAAAAAGCCTGGGAGCTGCCTTGCTTATGATTTGATGTGGGCTACTAGAGAGTTTATTTCCATGGAGCATCACTTCTAAAGGAGGGCAGGTTCTCTGGGTCATAGGTGCGTATAATCCTGAGGTTGGTTGCTGTTATTTAGGAACGTAATGCTATTGTCACCATCAAACACAGCCACAAAGAATTTTACAAGGAATCACTTGGAGGTTTCCTATTATTTTTGCTGTCAATGCTGAATAGGTAGGGTCTGGAAATTATTTTCAATAAAGCTGATCCTTTCTCAGCAAGGTAATTTCTGATTTTGGTGTTACATGAAGAGCGTAATGTCAGAGAAATCATTGAGAGAAGGAATGGCTGGATTGAGGTATAAAGGAGCCTGATGTAAACAGTGTGTTAGAGGGCTGCTCTACTGCTTGGGTGGGATGTCTGCATACCATAATTTTTCTTATAACAGGGAAACAGTGGTATTTTAAAAAACACAGTTTTAATGCATAGCAGGAGGAAAATGCATTATATGACAAATGTAATATTTTCTTGATGGCACTGGTTTCCTCAGCTTGCAAAACAAATTACCCAAATGAATAAAAAGAAAGAAATAGAAGAGAGAAAAGCTTCATCTCTCCCTATGATTTCCATGGGCCTTGAGTTCCTGCTTGATACAACACTCGTCTATGAAGCTGATAGACACAAAATTAAATTTGTCCCTGGGAGTGATAAACAGGACATTAAACTCTGCTCTCTGAATCTTTGAACTGGGAATGCTGCACCTTCAAACACTGGACACAGGCTGATGTGCTCCGGGCATACCAAGAAGCTCTGATTAGCCAGGGCTGACACTCCAGACTGACGTTAAAGCATCACCACTGCCCTGGCTACAATCCTGAAAATCCTCTTGAAAAAATGCCCAGACCTTGAAGAGGAGCGTGAGGATCTTGTGACTCTGTGGCATGCAGTGTGGGCAGCCTGGGCTGCTGAGAGGGAGGGTGGCAGTGCCTGGAGTTGTGTTACAGCAGAGATGCTCTGTCCATCCCCACAGTGCACACAAGGTGCAGACGTCTCCTGCAGAAATGGAAATACATGGACTCACTTCCTTGGGAGTGGGCAAAACAGAGGCTTATTGTCACTGCCTGTGAGGGCAGTGTAGGGGAGACCATGGAAGGAATTCTTCACACTTTTTCCTGACTCGAGTTTCACTCTGTAGAAGCAGCTCTGATGAAGATTTATAATCTAACATTGCTTTTAAGAGAAGCATGTGAAAGCATCCAAGTTATTTTGTTGGGCTTTCACTTGGAATTTGAGACATTACTAAATGTTCAAGTGATGGTTAGCTGCTGTAACCCTCTGTTCTTGGATGAAGCAGGCACTTTTCAGGAAACAAAATGCACGTTTACTTCGGTTTGGAGGAACCGACTATTCCTAATTCTAAGCTGGTCTGCCTCTGCTGGTTTTGGTTGTTCTCTGCTCCTGTCAAGCTGAAACATATGTGGTTGTTGCCCACTGCAATTTAGCATGACCAAACTGGTTCACTTTGGAAAACAAAGCTTGTAGAAGTTCTGCAAAGAAATATATGCTGTCTGTGAACTGGTGTTTGTGTGTAAAGTGATATGCACCCATCGTATAAATAATTAATAATAACTAGTAATAAATTCTTCATATCATAGCATTATTTCTTACTGTTTATGATCCCAGGTCTTTTATGGTAATCCTGAAACAAAGCACTGAGAAGTACGTGAATAATATTTACTTCTACTAAGTTGTTGCACAGACATGTCCAGAAAAAGAAGCTTTCTTGGCTGTGTAATTTGAATGTTTAAGATTATATACTGTTTATATTATAATATTATATATATTTAAAGTTACCCTTTAATTCCAAAGGAACATAAAGTGTTACACAAAGCCCATGCTTTCAAAACCACTGAAATAATGCATCAAGGAATATTTGTCAGCTGGCAAGTGAAACACCCCCAAAGAGTGATTCTGGGCAAAATTTGACCACTGGAAACCGATGTTCTTTTTCAGAAGTGCCAGTCTTTGTAAGAGGAGCTTACAAAGCTATTGCACAAGACCCTGCAGAAGGATCTTGTAGTTCACTAGCAACAGCCTCCTGGTGGCACAGCAATTGCTCAGCCACTGTGCAGAAGCCAAGCAGGGGTGGCTGGGGGCCATCCTGCCATAACATGGAAATCCTGAGCAAGCTCAAATGAGCAAAGGAGGTGTGTGGAAACAGGGAGAATCACAGAATCATCGAGGCTAGAAGGGATCTCTGCAGATTGTCCAGTCCACTTGCTCAAGCAAGTTCACCTTGACCCAGCTGCCCAGGACTATGTTCAGAGGACCTTGAGTATCTCCAAGGAAGGAGACTGCAGTCCTCTGGGGGCCACCTATGCCAGTACTCTGTCACCCTCTCAGTAAAACAGTGTTTCTTGCTGTTTAATAAAATCACAGAAACATTTAGGTTGGGAAAGATCTTTAAGATCGTTGAATCCAACCATTAGCCCAGCACTGCCCAGCCACTACTAAACCATGTCCCCAAGTGCCACATGTACATGTCTTTTAATACCTTCAGGAGTGATGACTCAACCACTTCCCTGTTCTCAATACTTGATAATCTTTCCAGTGTAGAAATTTTTCCCAATATCCAATCTAAACCTCCACTGGTGCAACTTGTGACCATTTCCTCTTGTCCTATTGCTTGTTACGTGGGAGAAGAGACTGATCCCCACCTTGCTACAAACTACAGGCTCCTCCTGTTTGTTTCCCATGCTGGGCATTAATGTAGATGCAGAGTCCAAAACTGAGCAAAGTCCCAATACAGCTGTAGAATCTCCATAGGAAACACTGCAAACAAACTCAGCTGTACATGACCAGGAACACTCTGACCTAACATCAAAATGTGCCTTGTTTTGAGCAGGAGGGAGCCCAATGATCTGCAGAGGTCTCTTCCAACCAAAGGCATTCTATCATATCCTGACAAAATCCTAGAACTGAATCAACTCTTCAGTATATTTCCCAAGGCAGAGGTTTTGACGGTTTGCTTTAAAACAATACCCAGAATCCTCATCGGCCAATAAATACCAGAACTCTGGATTTATTTTAGGTCTTCTGAGCCTAACTCCTATCTTGGCATAGTCATCACAGTTTTGCTTTTGAACAGCTTGTTTCCTTTAGAATTTTTGCCTCATGCTGGGATAGAGTAAGACTGAATAATTTATCTTCCTTTTCCTCAAAAGCTGAGCAACAGTTATACCCCACATGGATTTGAGACATTATTATCTTTCTAAGCTTCCATTAATTATCTTTATCATCCCTGCTTTTAAAGGTCTAGCATTTATCTTTGCAAGGTTCTTCAATCTGGATTATAGAAGAGAATTTGAGTGTTTTAATTCCATTCTTGCTTATGAAGTTTTAAACTCCATTTCATAAACATTTTTTCCACTGCTCACAGTAATCCTACTGATAGTTTTCCTGTGACCAAAGTGTCTGATGTGTAGAATTCATGACTTTTAGGGTCATCATGCACATGAATAATTATCTCAGATGCACTGCTTTGATTAAGACACACAGATGTGTACAGGTTTTGAAGATACGGATCACACACGCTTTGTTTGCAAATGTACAAAGCTGCCATTCACCTTGTTTTGTCAGCCTGCTTAGAAATATGAACTGCTTTACAATAAAGTTTAGCTCCAGAGCAGTGCAAGATAATGCTATTTCAAGTTTTCTTACAGGTCATCTCAGCTGTGTTTTGTACAGCTGTTTCAAGTTTTATGATAAATCCTTCTTCAAAGTATCGTAGAGTGGTTTGGGTTGGAAGGGACCTTAAAGTTCCAACCCCCCTGCTATGGCTAGGGATACCTCCCAGTAGAACAGGTTGCTCTGAGCTCCATCCAGCGTGATCTTGAATGCTTCCAGTGATGGAGCAGTCACAACTTCCCTGTGCAACCTGATCCACTGCCTCACTACCCTCACTGTAAAGAATTTCTTTCTAATCCCTAATCTAAAACTACTGTCTTTAAGTTTGAAGCCATTTCCCCTTGTCCCGTCGCTCCATGCTCTTGTAAATAGTCTCCTTATATCTTTCTTGTCAGCTCCCTTCAAGTACTAGAGAGCTGCAATTAAGTAACACCAAAGCCTTTTCTTCTCCAGGCTGAACAATCCCAATTCTCTTAGCCTTCATTTCCACTTTCATGTTAGGTAGATAATTCCCAAGTTTTCCTGTAAGTTGCCAATGGTTGCTTTGCAAAGGGACGGGGCAGCCCAAGTCTGGTGTCAGTGCTCTTTAGAGAATGGAGGATGCTCTTGGATGCAGTGCACCAAGTGCGGTGACAGACGACCCTTCTAAAATAACCATAAGTTAAAGAGTAGAGCAAGACACCTCTAAATTCACCCAGACAGACCCAAACTGACCACTTTACTTTGTGTTCCTCTTCAGTTCCCTGTGGACTGTGTTATTCCTCAGGTTGTGCTGCGTGGTTTTCCTGTAAAATTGTGCAGTGGAGTCTTCTCAGGAGTGGAGACGGAAAGACAAAGGACAATGCACACAAGTCAGCAAAGGAATTTCTGGTTAGAAAGAAAGAAAAAATGGCTCACACTGAGGGTAGCCAGATACTGGCCCAGGGCACAGAGATGTTGCTGCACACCCTGGAGTTACCCAAAATTCAAGTGGACAAAGCCCCAAGCAATCCACTGTTGTCTTTGCTTGCTCTGAGAAGGGATCATACCTGGTCGCTTTCCAGAGCCCCTTCCAATGAAACCAGGCTGGTTATTTTCTGGTGGTGAAAGCCTGCAAAGAGCTGTGGAGAAGAGTCTTGGAGAAAAGTCAGTCTACACTCTCCCAAAGGGTTTCCTTCAGAGAACAGAGAGGTGGCACCTGCCACACAAAGGTAGTTATGGAAGTTATCTTGACCTTGACTATAAGTATGCAAAGGCAATCTTGCTCACCTCACCTTCTGAGCTGTTGGTAAGGGACTGAATTTGCTCTGCAGCAAGACCTTTTGTTTCATTCTTTTGGTATGGATCAAAGAAAGTGGTTCAAAACCCAGAGAGAGATAAGGCAATCACAGCAGTTCTTGAGCAGTGTGCTTTTTGCATCCAGCTCTTTGAACTAGGACACAAAGCAAAGCTTAGGCAATGCTGCAAAGTTTGTGGACCAATTAATTCCATTCATTTATCTTTTCACTTTTCTACTTCAGTCTCAACATCTTTCTCCTCCTGTCCCATTTACCATCAGACACTTGATTTAAACTCTTCCGACACTTCCCACAGCATTCCTGACTGTACTGGAAGCAGCATTGCTCGTTGGCAACTGCCAGTGAATTGTGGTAAGAAATGAAACATGCTGGATGTTTATCACAACTATTCTGACCTTTTGTTGTTTTGGCAAATGGAACACCTAGGTGGAAATAAGGCTGTCTGGAAAACAAAGGAGAAAAAAAAAAAACAACAGAATAATAAGGAAGGGAATTATGACAATGCTTAAAGATTTTAAATTTGTTTGGATACTCTTATTTGTCTGTGTTCCAGCCAGCTCTGCTCGCAGTACAACTGTGTTTGGCGAGGTCTCCCCAAGCACATCAAGCAGTGCCAGGGCACGGGCCCAAGAGCTGGAACTTGACCATCTATACCATTAAATTGTTAGCACAGGCTCTGCCTTGTGCTCAGCCTGGACCAGCTAGTGCTGTCATAAACAATTCCCAGGCATGGCCTGGGGATTAGCAAGAGCCAGCAGCCATTCCCAACTGGCAGTTTGGATATAGCCACCTTGCTTTGGAGGGTAAAAGTGTATAATCCTGTGAACGTGGCCAGGCTATATAATTTGGCCTTAGAGCAGTATAACAGGTCCTGGCTCTGTTTTGTTTTCTAGTTATTTGGATGATTTTGTGTTTGAGGCAAGTGTAATTGGTTTTATTTGACTCCACAGTTTCATACTTGACTGAGTTGTATCTGAACAATAAGGAGCACAAGCACATCTCCATTTTCTCTTTTCTTTAGGCCAGTGTACCTGTGCACTGAGATGGTGTGGTCTGACCCTGCTGTAAATTGTCACAGCAACTTGAACAGTTTGTGAATTCATTTTTCCATTAAAAATAGAAATGCATAGTCTAAGGGAGTCTAGAAGTGTATCTTCTAGGGAGTTGTGTCAGCTGGTTTTCAGAAGTCTTTGTCAAGATTTTGCACATGGGCCACCAATTGCTGGCAAATTGAGTTTCTGTATCAGAATGAGTATGTTCTGTAGATGTGCCTGGTGCCGGGAAATGATTTTTGTCATTTCAGTTGTATCTGGAAATTAGAGTTTGTGTTAGGTATTGGACAGATATTAACACACATCTGGTGTAAAAGATCATGATAGCCATTAAGTGTTGAAGTAGAAACACCTCTCACTACCTGCACAATTGGTTTTTCATTTAGTAGCCTGTCTCTTTTCTTCTTTTCTCACCACAGCAATGAATAGAAAATAATACTGCTTTCTAGCAATGAAAGCCAAATAAACCTATGCTAGCTGCCAGGACTGGGGAAATTCCAGAAGTGTAGTTATATCCTTTTGTCCTGCCCTGTTCTCATCCTCATGCTTCCATTTCCAGCTGCCTGAGGTACAGTTATGTATGCATCTTGACTTTTTTCAAGATAAATTATGAATGCCTTTTATTAATGGAAGTTGCCTGATTTGATGAGCGGAGAGCTCCAGACCGCCTTCCTGGCACATCTGACTAGCACTGCAACAAGAAGGACCTGAGGTTTTGGTTCACCTTCAGCATTTTAGTCATTATATTAACCGAAATTAGTGTTCCCACATATGGCTCTTTCAGACCACACACTCCCTCTAGCACAGCCACAGCATAGGCAAACAAAATTAAAGCAGCACAGTTAATATGTGTCTTGATGTGGGGTGGATTTGGCCTTGATTTTCCACCAGTGCTGACAAATTTGTAGACTTTTCAGTGCCAGATACTTTATCTGAAGCATTTCTCATAGGAAGTGGTCCATTTATGGATAAAAATCCATGACCATATGTTGTATTTGGGGTAGTTCTCAGAAGAGGCTATAGAAACAAAGCTTGGCACACCTCACTTGTAGTGTTATATCTTGAAGACCTCTGGGGGACTCACTTTCTTCATCCGGTCAACCATAAAATCTGCCAAATCTATCATACCTTTGTAGAAGAACAGTTCACGAGTCTATTTGATGAACAGCTTAGGGGTTAATAGTGGGGTGTTTTGCCAGTCAGGTTCAGTCAAATGTAACACTATTAGCCCAGGGTAGTTGTTCAGTACTGTTGGAAATGAGGTCCTTTTTCTCAGCTCTTTTCCCTTTGTGTTTCTGCTTCATTGTGTTCAGTGTCCTGCCTGTTTGCTTTTCCTTTGGAGGTGAGTGTTCCTGGACAGAATGAAAGTACAGAGATGCACGGTGTGCAAATGTGCATTCCACTGCTGAAACCTTTTTACAAGAGCTACACTGCTTGAAGAGAGAAAGAAAGGAAGAAATGCAGTTGCAAGAAGCAAATCTAAATAAGCTTCCACTTCACCTTTTTCAATTTACTGGAGGAAATATCTTTCTTCATATCATTTGACTTTTTGATTGTTAGATCAAATTGAGCCAGTTGGAATGAGCCTCGGTGATCAGAACACAAGACGTGAAAACCTCTGTTTGGCTGCTCTCTGGTCTTTGTGCAATTGGTTTGCTTAAATTTGCTGTAATAACCTTTTAAGAGTCCTGTACACATTTTTCACCAAGGACCCTGTTGTGCATTGTGATTATGTTATCTGTTGCCTCCAGGAATGTTTAACATGATCAAAGTGTTGTGTTGTGGGGCTTGGTTTTGGGGGAAGTTTTTGTCTAGGTCTGTCCTGTGTCCCCTGTTCCCTCCAAGCTTTTACTTGCAAAATATAAAGTTATGTTGCTTGTTATCTATTACTGTCTGTATATCAGTCCTCATTTTCTTCCCTCCCTCTCTTTTCCTCTTTAAAGTATCTGCTTAGTAAAGTACAGAGCAAGCATGCAGAGTATCTCTGATAATTGGGAAATCTGAATTCGGGGATGGATGTTGGGTATTAAGTCGTGGAATGGAGGCTGGTTGTGTTGGAAGGCCATGTACTCTGTTTCTGGGTAGGACAGAGTGGAAATGCCCTTTCCTTCAGTGCCTCTCACCAGCGAGCTGAGGGGAGAGCATTGAACAGGAATGCGATTGCATGGCCTTGTCCACCCTCTTTCTCAGGGAAAGCAGCAGATGCTGACAGTGAACATAGTGAAGTGCAAACGGGTAAAATAATGAGCTGAAGTGATAGCTTAATGGAATTATTAATGGGATTTGTGTTCAAATAGTGAACAGGGATTTAGTTTTATTAACAGAGGTTTTACACGTGTAAACTTATGCAAAAGATTATACCCCACTCATTTCCCCTTCTCCGGCAGAGTGTTTGTAGAGTAGGCTGTGTGCTCCAAACTTCTTTAAATATTACCCTTTCTCTCACTTATCTACCAGTGCTTCTCACTGTGTAGCTCTTCGTCTAAATCTGTATAATACACCCAGAGATTTAACTGAACAACGAGGAAACCTTGGAATGAAAACAGAAGTAGTAGGTGTTCAGTGGGAGTTTGGTGTTTGCTTGTTCATTCTCACCAGAATAAAAGATGGGAACATGACGGAAGCTCGAAATGCTAAAGTGCAGATCTCCACAAAATGTGAGGTCTGTGCTAGAAGGGGCTGTATTACCTACAAGGTGGTGGTGAAGATGTCATAATTATGAGCTGACATTTAAAGAAATGTCAGAAGCATTGTCAGAAACAACCCCCTACCTGGCTTCCACCCATGTATCTTTTTGTGTCCCTGATCCTGCCATCTGTTTTCCCAAGGACTCCAGTTCTGATTACCTTTTTGTTTGCTTTTCTGATAAATGCTTTGTTTATCCTCTATGCCTGGCATGTGCTTCCAGAGATTGTTTGCAAGCCCCTCGCCCTCTTTGTACATGGATTTCTCCTAAAGAACTATTTACCACCATGATGCTGACAAAGACTAATCCTCTGATTATGGCTGGATTGTGACTATTTCTGAATGCATCTGTATTTAGGAGCAGACTTTTCCAAATACTTGTTTGGGAGTGTGTGTGCAGAAACACATATGGTGCTACTCAACATTGTTACCTGTCATCTACTTGCTTGCTTGTTGTGTTATTTTCATCACATGTTGTTCTCTTGTCATTTTTGGATGTGAGCTCTGCAGGTCAGGGACCAGACCATTCTTGGCATTTGGGTGGTTCTTTGTTTCATTTAATAGATTTTTATTGCTACATGTCTTTTGAAAATCAAAGAAAAATGCTATGTTGCCTTTCTGCCCTGGTACCGCAAGGTCTGTGCAAAGTTCATTGGTGACTGTTGTGGTTTGACACTGGCCCAGCGCCGGGCACCCACGAGAGCTGCTTGGTCACCCTCCCCTGCCACAGCTGGGCAGAGGAGGGAAAAAGAAAAAAAAATTAACGAAGCCTTCATTAGTTAAGATAAGGACCAGGAGAAAACACTTCAAGGGCAAAACAGGCTCAACTTAAGTTGCAAAGTGAATTTATTACTAACAGAATCAGAGGAGGATAATGAGAAGTAAAATAAGCCCTTAAAACACCTTCCCCCCCCCCAGCCCCTCCCTCCTTC